>LNAC01001575.1:943-17302 GCA_002007465.1 Ailurus styani
TTGTGTTTCTTCCTTTCTGGTCTATGTTTCTTTTAGGTTCTCTTTGCTTAGAGGACCCCTTTCAATCTTTCTTGTAGGGCTGGCTTGGTGTTTGCAAATTCCTTTAGTTTTTGTTTGTCCTGGAAATGTTTACCTCTCCCTCTATTTTCAGTGACAGCCTAGCTGGATATAGTATTCTTGGCTGCATATTTTTCGTTTAGTGCTCTGAATATATCATGCCAGCTCTTTCTGGCCTGCCAGGTCTCTGTGGATAGGTCTGCTGACAGTCTAATATTTCTACCATTGTATGTTATAGACCTCTTGTCCCGAGCTGCTTTCAGGATTTTCTCTTTGTAAGTTTTACTATTAGATGACGGGGTGTGGACCTATTTTTATTGATTTTGAGGGGGGTTCTCTGTGCCTCCTGGATTTTGATGCTTGTTCCCTTTGCCAGATTAGGGAAATTCTGTATTAAGATTTGCTCCAGTATACCTTCTGGCCCTCTCTCTCTCTCCCCCTCTTCTGGGATCCCAATTATTCTAATATTGTTTCATCTTATGGTATCACTTACCTCTAGAATTCTCTCCTCATGGTCCAGTAGTTGTCTCTCTTTTCATGCTCTTCTTTTTTCTCTGACATTTTTTCTTGTAAATCACTAATTCTGTCTTCTGCTTCATTTATCCTAGCAGTAAGAGCCTCCATTTTCAATTGTACATCCTCAATAGCTTTTTTGATTTCAGCTTGGTTAGATTTTAGTTCTTTTATTTCTCCAGAAAGGTTTTTTTTGTTTCTTTAGAGACAGCGTCTCTATTTTCTTCCATTTTTTTTTCAAGCCCAGCCAGCACCTTATGAATCGTCATTCTTAACTCTAGTTCTGTCATATTACTAATGTCCGCATTGATTAGGTCCCTAGCCGTCATTACTGTCTCTTGTTCTTTTTTTGTGTGTTGATTTTTTCCGCCTTGTCATTTTATGCAGATAGGAATAGATGGATGAGAGAACCAAATACTGAGGGTAGCAATAACCCCAGAGAAATATACACTAACCTACTTAGAAGAGACCTGGGACTGGGGAGATAAGAAACAGGGAAAAAATCAAAAAACAAAATCATACAAAAACAAAACAAAACAAAAATAAATAAAACAAAATCCTTTATCTATATTATCTATTTCTGTTTCTATATCTATGTCTGTCTATGACTCTATCTCTATCTCTATCTCTATATCTATCTCTATCTCTATCTCTGTCTCTATGTATCTATATCTATTAGATTGGGAATTGAACAGACCCTATAAGTATACAAAAAATAAGGTTAAATACAATGAAGGAATAAAATATGATTATATCAATGAAAATTAAAAATAGATTAAAATGTGTTGATAAGATATAAGAGTTAAGAATGTTAATATAGGAAAAGGGAAAAAATTTAAAAGAAAAAAGTAAGAAAAAATTCAAAGAAGAAAAATTCAATGAATTTAACTTTGAACAACTGAAGAATCATGGGGAAAAAACCATGGATTCTCTGAGTTGCTTTCCCCTCGCTCTGGAGTTCCACAATTCTCAGCAATCTTGAACTTGACTTTGACTGAATGCTTTTTTTTGTTTGTTTGCTTGTTTTTCCTGGTCTTCTGGGGGAGGGGCCTGTTGCTGTGATTCTCATGTGTCTCTGCCTGAGGCGGATTCCCACTGCCCTTGTCAGGGGCCAGGCTGAGTAATCAGCTCGGGTTCCCTCCTGGGAGCTTTTGTTCCCTGAATGCTTTCCGTACCTAGTTGGAGGACAAGACTGAAAATGGCGGCTCCCAGTCTCCGACCTGTAGGAGCCAAGACCTTGGGGCTTCAGTCCTCAGTGCACCTCAGAGAAAAGCAGTCCCTCCCGTTTCCTGGTCTCCGGCCGCTCTCCGAGCTCACCCGGTCTGTGACTGAGTGTCTCTATCTCTGGCGCGGCCCCGTTTAGAATCTCCGAACCCGGCAGATTCCTGCAGCCACTCCCACACTGCTCCTCCTTGAGGAGGAAGGAGGGGGTCACTCTGTGTCTGCCGCCCGTGGGACCCCCACTCACAGAGCAGTGGCCCAGCTGTGCTTCAGATCACAGCCCAAGGTAACCCCGAGCTGAGAGACACCTCAGCTCAGCTCCGTCTCTCCCACCGGCTTCTCTCTGATACCTGGGAGCTTGGTTGTGCTCAGACACTCCTGGTCTTTTTGTGTCCCCGTGAGTCCTGAGACCACACTGTCCCTGCAGGGGCTTCATCCCCCACTTGGTCTCTGGGGCAACGTCCCTCATTGGAGCTGACTTCTAACAGTTCCGAGTCTGTGCTCTGCTGCTCGCTTCCTTGCTGGGAGCCGGCCCCTCCCCCCGGGGTCTATCTTCCCATAGCCTCAGATTCACTTCTCCGCACGTCCTACCTTCCAGAAAGTGGTGAATTTTCTGTTCCTAGAATTCCTGCTCTTCTCCTCTTCAATCTCAGGTAGAATTTGTAGGTGTTCAGAATAGTTTGATAGCTATCTGGGTGAATTCCTGGGACCTGATGATAATCGATCTCCTACTCCTCCGCCATTTTGCCGCTCCTCCTATTTTATTGGTCTTTAAAAAGAAACCCTATGCCTTATTTTTTATATTCTCTATTTCTTTTATTTCTGCTCTAATAATTATTATTTCCTTCCAGCTGTTAACTTTTGTGTTAGCAATTTTATTTATTTATTTGAGAGCAAGAGAATAAACAGTGGGGGGAGGAAGGGTGTGGGAGAGGGAGAAGCAGACTCACAATGAGCNTTGTTAGCAATTTTATTTATTTATTTGAGAGCAAGAGAATAAACAGTGGGGGGAGGAAGGGTGTGGGAGAGGGAGAAGCAGACTCACAATGAGCAGGGCTTGATCTCAAGACCCTGGGATCGTGAACTGAACTGAAATCAAGAGTTAGATGCTTAACCAAGTGAGCCACCCAGGTGTCCCTCCATCTGCTAATTTTATTTACTTGATGCTTAATATTAAGTTGTTGATTTGAGACTTTTCTTCTTTTTTTAATGATATACTTCCCTCACAGTACAACTTTTGCTACATTCCATATGTTTTAGTGTGTTATGTTTTGTTGTGTTTTAATTTTCATTTTCACTTGTCTCAAGGTACTTTTTAATTTCTTTTTTGGTCCAGGGATTGTTCAAGACTGTGCAATTTAATTTACAAATATTTGTGAATTTCTAGTTTTCCTTTTGCTATTGATTTCTATTTTCATTCCATTGTGGTCAGAAAAAGGTATTTGGTATAATTTCTATCTTTTCAGATGTGTTAAGACTTGTTTTTGTGGCCTAACATGATCTATTTTATAGAATGATTCATGTTTTTGAGAAAAATGTATGTTTTCTGAGGTTGGGAAGAGTATTCTGTATAGGTCTGTTATGTCCAACTGGTCTATCATGTTGCTCAAATCTTTTGTTTTCTTAATGATCTTCTTCCTCCTAGTCGTATCAATTATTGAATGTGAAGTATTGAAATCTCCACTATTACTATGCTACCGTCTGTTCTCCTTTCAATTTTGTTAGTGTTTCCCTTCTATGTTTCTGTGCTCTTGTGTTGGTGCATTATATATTCCTGGTGAAGTCATGCCATTTTTGTGTGCTCTGGTGTTTGGCGTATTATATATTTTTGGTGAATTCACCCCATTTTCATTACATGATGTCCTTCTTTGTTCCTTATGACAGTTTTTTTTTTTTACTTAAAGTTTATTTTTTTTCCTCATGTAAGTATGGCCATCCTTGCTCTCTCTTGGCTACTATTTGCATGGGTAACTTTTTCACCCTTTCACTTTCAGCCTATGTGTGTCCTTACATCTAAACTGTATCTCTTATAGGAAGTGCATTATTGATCTTGTTTGTTTGTTTTTAATTTATTCAGCCATTCTGTGTCTTCAGATTGGTAACTTTAATCATTTATATTTAAAGTAATTACTGTTAAAGAAGGAATTAATATTGCATTTTGTTCATTGCTTTCTGTGTGTGGAGTTTTTTGCCTTCTCTTTTCCTCTTATAGCCTTCCTCTGATTTTATTGTGGTGACAGTCTTTGTTTCTATTCTCATTTTCTTTTATATCGTTTCAGTAGGTATTTTTCTTTGTTTACCACAAAGATTCAAATAGCATCTTGTAGTTGTAACAACCTATTTTAAATTGATGACAATTAACTTCAATGGCATATAAAAACTCTACTTCTTTGTATCTACTCCCTCCATTTTATGTTATAATTGTAACCAATTACATCCTTTGTATGTTGTATCCATTAACATAGTTTTATACTTACAGTGATTTTAATGTTTTTATCTTTTAAATTCTAAACCAGGACTAAAAGTGATTTATATACCACCATTACAGTAGTACAGATTTCATTATTTGTCAATATATTTGCCTTTAAAAGAAAGCTTTATATTTTTATGTTTTTGTGTTGCTGTTTAGTGTCCTTTCAATTCAACCTGAAAGACCCTGTAGCATCTCTCTCTCTTTTTTAAGGATTTTATTTATTTATTTTGGAGGGGGGGAGAAGGACAAGCAGACTCCCCACTAAGTGCAGAGCCCAGTGTGGGGCTCATTTCCATGACCCTGAAATCATGACCTGAACTGAAATCAAGAGCCAGAGACTTAACCAACTGAGCCACCCAGATGCCCCTCCTTGAATTAGTCATTGTGAATTCCTCTCCTTTTGTTTGTGAAAGTCTTTATTACTTCATCCTTATGGAAAGAGATTTTTGCTAAAATTGTATTTTTGATTGGCAGGTGTTTTTTTTTAAGATTTTTATTTATTTATTTGACACACACTGAGAGAGATCAGATCACAAGTAGGCAGAGAGGCAGGCACAGAGAGAGGAGGAAGCAGGCTCTCTGCTGAGCAGAGAGCCCGATGCAGGCCTCAATCCCAGGACCCTGAGATCATGACCTGAGCTGAAGGCAGAAGCTTTAACCCACTGAGCCACCCAGGCGCCCTGATTGGCAGGTTTTCTTTTCAGCATTTTGGTTAGTTCATCATATTTCTCCTGTAGTCTATAACGTTTCTGATGGTAAATCCACTAATAATCTAATGGATGTTCCCTTGTGCTAGACAAATTGCTTTATTCTTGTCACTTTCCATGTTCTCTCTCTTTGGCGTTCATCAGTTGGATTATAATGTGTCCTAGTGCGGGCTTCTTTGGGATCATCCTAGTTAGAATTTTGCTTCTTGTGGTTGGATTTCCATTTTCCTCTTCATATTTTGAAAGTTCTGGGCCATTACTTCTACAAATAAACTCTCCACCCTTTGTTTTCTCTTTTCTTCTTCCAGGACTCACGTAATATAGATATTGGTCTTTTGATGGCAACCCATGAGCGTCTTAGGCTTTCTTCCCTTTTCTTCATTCCTCTTTTTCTTTCTTTTCTTTTCTTTTCTTTTTTCTCTCTTTCTCTTTCTTTCTTTCTTTCTTTCTTTCTTTCTTTCTTTCTTTCTTTCTTTCTTTCTTTCTTTCTTTTTCTCCTCTGACTCTATAGTTTAAAATAAGCTGTCCTTTTGTTCACTGATTCATTCTTCTGCTTGATCAAATTTGTTATTGAACCCCTCTAGTGAGTTTTTAATTCACTTGTACTCTTCAGCTCCAGACTTTCTGTTTGGTTATTTTATATAGTTTCTATGTTTTTGTTTATATTCTCAGTTTGTTCATGCATTGTTTTCCTTATTGTGTTTAGTGTCTATCTACATGTTCTTGTATCCACTGAGCTCTTTTAAATGATTATTTTTAATTCTTTGTCAAGTAATTCATAGATATTTGTTTCTTTAGGGTAGGTTTCTTTTCTTTTTTTTAATATTTATTTATTTATTTATTTATTTATTTATTTATTTGACAGAGAGAGATAGAGAGAGAGTTCACAAGTAGGCAGAGAGGCAGGCAGAGAGAGAGGAGAAAACAGGCTCCCTGTTCAGCAGGGTCCCAGGACCCTGAGAACATGACCTGAGCCGAAGGCAGAGGCTTTAACCCACTGAGCCACCCAGATGCCCTAGGGTAGGTTTCTGAAAATGTATGTTTTTCTCTCTTTTTCTTCAAAAGAATTTATTTATTTATTTGAGAGAGACAGTATATGAGTGAGAGAGCACAAGGAGGGGGAGCAGCAGAGGGAGAGAGAGAAGTAGACTCCCCCTTGAGGGAGCCTGAGGTGGGGCTGGATCTCAAGACCCTGAGATCATGACCTGAGCCAAAGCAGCCACTTAATCCACTGAGCCACCCAGGCACCCTAAAATGATTATTTTTGATTCTTTTTCAGGTAACTCATAGATCTTCATTTCCTTAGGGCTTATTTCTAGAAATGTATGTTGTTTTCTTGATTCAACTGTGTTTTCATGTTTCTTTTTATACCTTTTCTTTTTTTTTTTTTTTGGCATTTGAATACTTGAAAAATTAACTACCTCTCCCAGTTTTTATGCACTAGCTTCATACAGGGGAACACCTTCACTAATAAGCCCAGCTAGAGGTTTTGCTATCCTTTCTATTTTTGTTTTCATTTGTCCTTGGGCTTGCATGTAATTCTCCAATTATGGAAGATTGTTGGTTTCTCTTTTAGAAGATTGTAATATCCTCTGTCTGGTTCTGCAACAGGCCATTGGGCTCTCCTCTGCTTTCGGTGCCCCCCAGACATTGAAAGTATGTTAATTCCTCATCAACACTGAAATAAGAGACACAGAAACCAGTCCCATAGGCAACCCCCCCAAAAGCCAGAACATTGAATATGAATCCCACTCTTCTTTTTCCTCCCCAATAAAGAAGCCACAAGTTGAGCATTTTCTCTTGATTACACTAAACTCTGCTGGCCTGGTCAAATAGTTCTTGTGGTCAAAATGCATTGACTTTTCTTACCCATTTCAATGCAACTATTGTTGTCTTTGTATTTGTCCAGGGTGTTATGATTTCTTAACTGGTTCCTGGAGTTTTCATAAAATTCTTTTGAGCTATATATCATTTAAGACTGTATGTCTGTGGGGAATGAGAGAGGGAATCCCTATTCTACCATTTTGCTTGTGTTCTATTGTAACTTAATGTAATTTTATTTTTTAGAATTTAGTACAATAGCCACTAAATATAATAATGATAAATAATATTTGATTTAAACGTTAATGTAATAATCTCTGAGAATAACAACTGCATGTGAATTTGCATTATGTCTATATCTATCTATATAATTTTTCTCATATTTATATTTGTGCTTATATGTGTATGCCTATGTGCATGAGTATAGTATATATATTAATATTTATAATCCCAATTTATCCCTCAGTTCTAGTACTAGTAAACATTCAAGAAATATTTTTATATTGCTAAGCTATAAACATATGCAGTAAGGAATAATCTTTTAGGATTTCTTTTTAGGCAGGATCAAGAAATCTATCCTTAATTATGAGAATTAATGCTTTATTCAAAATTGCTTGAATAACTAGTATGTTTAATGGATTGACTGTAAATCCAGACAATGCTTTTCAGGGACATTTTCCTAATACAGCTACCTGGTCTTGTCAGATGTACCATGTTTATTGCTCACTTGCTAGAGTTCCTTGGGCTTACACTGGGCTTATATTGGTCATTGCCACTCCTTATGCTCATTCTTGTGATACAGCTATGTAGTAAAGAAGTTTCTGAAAGATCAAGTTTTAGGAAGGGATTTCCTAGAAAATGCCCAGGGAAGTTGTCTTGAAAGAAAGAATACATAGAAAGTGCTTTCTACTTCTGATAGATTTGATTGAAGAATTTATTTATTTTTAAAGATTTTATTTATTTATTTGAGAGAGAGAGAGAGAGAGAGAGAGAGGGAGAGGGAGAGTACTAGAGAAACAGAGAGGAAGAACAGTGGGAGGCAGAGGTAGAAGGAGAAGCAAACTCCCTGATGAGGGGCTCAATCCCAGGACTCTGACATCATGATCTGACCTGAAGGCAGATGCTTAGCTGACTGAGCTACCCAGGTGGCCCTGATTGAATAATTTAAAACAACAACTCACTTCATCAACATCCTTTACCCCCAGTATCTATGATCACTAACAAGTCAATATATTAAGCTGATCATTGTGTCAGTACCATGATCATGGCTCCTCTCATCATTGCTACCAACCGCCTGGATTTTACTGTTCCCCATCACTATTAGCATTATCATCACCAATGTCATTCTCTTTATCAATTATCATTATCAAGTTTTGGATAGTCTTAAGTTCTAGACATTGTATTGGGAGCATCACATACATTCACCAAATCCTAACAACCAAAGTATGACTATGTGTGATAACCATTACTTCCATTTTATAGATGAGGCAATTCATTTGAGAGATGATAAGTAATTTGATTAAGGACAGATTATAAGTTGAAGACCAACTTGGGAAAGAGAAGAAATTACTGCTGTGATATATTGTTTTATCAAGTGAGATACAACATTGCCCTATCCTTTCTTGAGGCACATCTAGTTTCTTTAATGGACTAGCATCAGCGCACTCCAATTCACAACTTGTGGATATACAGACAAGGTACCTCTTCAAGGCACAGATCTAGAAACATAAAAGGAGCTTACTTTCTTAGGCATGCCAAAAGCTTTTAAACTCCTTCCCCAAAAAAAGAGCTCCCAGGGATTGCTTCTCTTACTTACTCTCTTCAATTTTATTACAGAACATTTTGATTCTTGTGAACCTGACCACATTTTATCCACATAAATATATCTTATTTGTTCAGATAGGATATCTTTCAAATATTTTAGGTTGCAAGCTGTTTATACCTTCAGGTTATATAGTTAGGTGAGAAATCTTCCTCCAAGTTCCTGTGCTCCCTATTCCCATTCAGTGCATTTGCATTTCAATATTCAGTAAGTAAATAAATTTTGTTATTGTGGTGGTGGTCATTGCGAGTTTATTTTCCATTTTTCCTCTCAGGAATTAATTGGTACAGTGACAAGGGCTTAGCATTAGATGGATTTATATGCAAATCGAGATCTGTCACTCAATGACTGTGAAACCTGGGTTACTTTTCCCTACTTAAGACTCCGTTTCTTCACCTGTAAAATGGGAATAATAAAATCTACATTTATCTTACCAGAATGAAATGAGAAACAGGAAGAGCTAGATTTACTACAAGAAATACCTCAAGCTTCTTTTTATCTCCCATCCAAGTACTAACCAGGCCCAACCCTGCTTAGCTTCCAAGATCAGACGAGATCGGGCGCGTTCAGGGTGGTATGGCCATAGACTCAAGCTTCTTTTTAAAAAGATTTATTTATTTGAGAATGAGAGAGAGAAAGATGAGAGGAGCGGCAGAGGGAGAGAATCTTCAAGCAGACTCTACCCTCGGCAGAGAGATCAATGCAGGGCTCATCCCACCACCCTGAGTTCATGACCTGAGCTGAAAGCAAGAGTTGGATGCTTAACCCACTGAGCCACCCTGGAGTCCCAATCAGGCTTATTTTTGTCTGATCATGACAACACTAGGAATTTTAGCCACAATGCACGTGTTTCCTCAAAAGTCTCCTAGAGTACCTCAGTGGGAGTTGTGGCTGCCTCTCAAGATGTCCTGACATGTGTCTCTCTTCTTCTTTCAGTCTTCTTCTGCCTTAGCCTCCCTGTATATCTGGGGTTCCTGATAGCTTGAAAATATTACTTCATATACCAACCTCTTGAAGTTAGATAATTCTTTACATTGGACCTGTAGGAAAAGCAGTTTCACTCTTGAATGTACTGAACACATTTTATGGAAAAACTTTGAGGGGCACCTGGGAGGCTCAGTGGGTTAAAGCCTCTGCCTTCAGCTTGGGTCATGATCTTAGGGTCCTGGGATCAAGCCCCGCATCAGGCTCTCTGCTCAGCAGGAAGCCTTCTTCCTCCTCTCTCTGCCTGCCTCTCTGCCTACTTGTGATCCCTCTCTCTCTCTGTCAAATAAATAAATAAATAAATAAATCTTAAAAAAAAAACTTTGATACATTAGTTTGCTGAAAGCAAAACAAACAAATTCTAACACCCAACATCTTAGTTAAGACAAGAATGGGGTGAAACATCAGTGGTGAAGTTGCAGAAAGTACCATCATGCCACATAAAGATAGTGCCTCATAGGATGTTTACTTAGAGTTAGTCACATGAAATAATTAGGGCCCTCCGAACACCAACATTGAAATCACTTCTCAGAAAGAATGGTTGTCTGGCCAAGATCAGAATGTGTAAAAAACACCTGTATACACACACACACACACACACACACACACACACACACACACACACACACAATTCAATGGGTGACCTTAAAATACAAAACAAAACCACACCTATAGGAGAATCATACCAATATAGGTAAATGAAATGAGCACCAAGAAACAGCTCCTCTTTTGGCAATGACTTCTTAAGTAAAAGGAGAGTTTATCACCATGAAGTTACCTCATACCAAGATGAAGATGAACTCCATGCCTTGTGTAGATTTGCTTTTTAGGCTACTTGAATGGGTCTGGGAGGGGACAACAGGTGTGAGAGCCTGAGATTTCTCAGCAGCAAGGTGGTTTCATCGGGACACAGTCTTGGCTACTGAGGAAAGCTGGAACCTTTGCTGTAGTCAAATATTGTTTTTGCTTAAGTATTTTGTTTAGATATTATTGCTTTCATGACCTGAATTTCTAAGTAGAAATATTTTGAAAATATTACATATTTTGTGTGCCACCAGATTCCTTTCAATCCCAATTGCATCATTATTAGTACCATTTTTTAACTCTCCAGTGATTCCAACTGCTCAAATATTAACACTTAAGGCCCAATCCTGAATTTTTGATGCATGTAGTATAATTCGTTCCCTATGATACTAGAGGCATTTTCTTTCTGTGCTCTGTTTTTTACCCCCAAGTGCTGATTTATTTTCCAACTGAAAGAAGCCAGAAATAAATTTCAGTCTTCTTAATGTGAGCAGGTTGGGAAAAGGGCTCAAAAACCTCACACCCATCCAAGAGTAGGAGTTTCAATATTGAGACACAGCTGGTAATGGAAATCTGGTGGGTCCCTAGATAAGAATCCTGCATTGGCTAAGATCCCAGAGGTTCTGAGTATTTTAAAGGTACTTAACATGCCCTGCTGAGGTGTGGAACAGATGCAGGAAGCCCACAGAATCTGTGAGGGTTATTTAATGGAACCGTGATTTTTATCCTTATTGAGGGGCTCAAGATATTTAATCCTGTTTGAGCCCTGATTTTGCTTATGAAAAATAGACACTGGGTGTTCAATGCTGCCCAAAGAATAGTGATAGTATATTTAACTAATGTATGTATGGGCTGGCTTTGTAATTTGTAAAAGTAACATCTAAATGGAAAACTCATGAATGTTTAATTTTACCATATGAAATTCACTTTAGATATGTTATCTTTTTTACCACAATGACTAATTGTCAAACTTCATCTCTCCTTCTAGAAATTTCTTTTCACTCACTTAAAGGCCTAATTCTTCTGATCTGCCATCAGACTGCTGCCATCAGATGTATATCATTCCACATTGCAATACGTTACAGATATTTCAGTGATTTTCCTTTATTCACAAGAGATTTCAGAATTTTACTCTCTGTATTTTTTTTTCACTCTCTTACTTGTAACTAACTTCAATATCATTTTTTTTTTAATGACTATGGCATCCATGCCATCCCATCCAGTAGTCTTACTTCTCTGGTCTTCATCTTCCTCAAGTCCACTTTTCCACCTCCGAAACTCTGATTTCCATTATCTTGCATTTTGAATATCAAACTCTATATTTAAGTTTCACTTATGATTTTTCTCATCTCCAACAAATTTTCAGCCACACTGGGAAAGCCACTGAACGAACCAACTGGTTTTTTATTGCTGTCATCACCTTGTGTTATCATTGCCTTGCTTTTACAACTTAGGTTTAGTAGTCTGACATGGAAGTTGTTTTTTTTACAGATTCTCAACTCCCTTGGATCTTCCCCATTTGTCACAAACACCTGACCAAAATCAAGCCCATTCATTGAAAGCAACATATTTACTAATCCACATTTACACAAATTTAGCTGAATAATTGAATAGGATTTTACATATATATACAATATACTCTCTATATGTATATATACATATGCATACACACACTCTATTTTATAGAAATATATTTTTGGGGGGGGCACCTGGGTGGCTTAGTTGGTTGAAAGTCTGTTTTCAGCTCAGGTCATGATCCCATCAGGCTCCCTGCTCAGTGGGGAGTCTGCTTCTCCTGCTGCCTCTCTCCCTGGCTGTGCTTTCTCTCTCTGTTTCACTCTCTCTCTCAAATAAATAAATAAAATCTTTATATATATATATATATATATATATATAAGTATATATAAATACACATACATACATACATACATACACGTATTTTTGGTATATGATTGTATATATAGTAAATTATGAAATTATATAATATAGTTATAAATGTGTGCAGAAGGGAAAGGGAAAGAATCTCAGACTTTGTGCTGAGCACAGAGCCCAACACCAGGCTTGATCTCATGACACAGATCAAAACCAAAAACAAAACCACGCCCATGTGAGAATAATACCAATATAGGTATTGAGCAAGAGTCCAATGCTCAACCAACTGAGCTATCCAGGTACACCTATATTATTATATTTTCTGACTGGACTATTATGTTAAGAAATTTCAAGTGTGCCTTCAACACTGCCTGGTGATGTCTCAATATTTTTTTTCTAGTTTTTTTTCCATTTGTAATAACTTAAAATGACAATTTTACAGACTTCTGTTTCTTCTCTGAAATTAAATACACCTTCTGCCTTGCACAGTCTCACTGATGGTTTATATATATTTCACTGGAAAAATAGAAGCCATCAGATAAATATGTGCCATATTCCTACTACCAATTATAGCAAACTACCTACACACACACACACACACACACACACACACACACACACACACACACATTCTTCCTGCTGCAATACATGTACTATCTCTGTTCTTACCTCAGGTCAAAACTTCCACTTGTATACTGTACTCCACTGGCTCTTGATGATTCAAAAATATCCTCCTATAAATAGTCTCACATTTCCTGCATTACCGATGTTTCTCTCCTTCCAATCGGTAATGGGGAAAAGCACTGAAGAACTTTCATTTCTGGGGCTGTAGAATTGATCTTTAAAAATATCTCTTGATTAAAAATAAATTTATGATAGAAATTGTGGGTTGATATAGCAGGGATAATTTTATAAGGATAATTGACTTTCATAAAATATTAAACTAAATACCAAGGCACCAAAAATGAAGAGAAATGAGGAAATATTACTGACTTGGAGGCATCAGACCTATGGCTGCATTCAAGGCATTTGCTCATCTCAGTTATTTAGACATATTGGGTTTGAATGTACTCATGTGGGAAAAAAACAAAACGCCTCCCACTTCAAAAAAATTTTTTTTGGAAGATTTTATTTATTTATTTGACACAGAGAGAGAGAGATCACAGGTAGGCAGAGAGTCAGGCAGAGAGAGAGGAGGAAGCAGGCTCCCCACTGAGCAGGAAGCCTGATGCGGGCCTCGATCCCAGGACACTGAGATCATGACCTGAGCTGAAGGCAGAGGCTTTAACCCACTGAGCCACCCAGGCGCCCCCCATTTCAAAGTCTTATTATCTCTTTGAAATACATACTTTGTCTTTTAAAATTAAAAATATATCAAAGGTTTAAAAAAGGGAGAGGCATAGCAAACATACAAGGAAAGAGAAGAAAGCCAGAATCCTCAAAAGTCTATACCCTTCCTGAAAAGTAGGACACAGAAGAAAATCAGTTGAGTTGAATTTAATTTAACCTCAACAAGTTAATTCAAAATTGTTAAATGCTAAGACCATCCTGAGTGACTCAGTTGGTTAAGTGTCTGCCTTCAGCTCAGGTCATGATCCTAGGGTTCTAGGATCAAACCCCAAATCAGGCTCCCTGCTCTGTGGACCAGCTTCTCCCTCTCCCCCTGCCTGCTGTTCCCTCAGCTTGTGCACTCTCTCTCTCAGTCAAATAAATAAATAAAATCTTAAAAAAATTAAAAAAATAAAAATAAAGTATATCTATAGAAATTACCTGAAATAGAAACAAAGAGACAAAGAGAAGAAAAAAAAAAGAGTAGAAGCTACTATAGCTAAAAAGAGAAAGCTTTTGACAAGACTAATCCAGAGAGAGAAATATTAGAAAAAGAGGATGAGAAATATTGAAAGAAACTAATGCTTGGAAATGGTCCAGACTTATAAAAGAAAAAACAAATTCTCAGATTTAGAAATAATAAAACATTCATACAGAAAAATTAAAAAGAAACCCACAGCTTGAGTACATTGTGAAGAAAAGAAAAACCAGAGACAGTATGGTTTTAAATCAGCCCAACAGAAAACACAGATTATCTTCTAATATATAGAAATCAGAACGATAGCACCCAACACACCAGCAAAAATGGAACCACAAGACAAACATAATAAATCCCCGATGTGCTGAGAAAAATAATGACTAAACCCAAATTAACTAGCCAACTAAATGAACATTTAAGAATTAAGTACATTAAACATATTTTCCTACACACAAACACACACACATAGAAACACATTTTAAAAATTTACCAGCAAAAATCCTTTCCAAAGGAACTTCTTATATGACATGATTCAGAAGCCAGGAAATCTCAGAAATAGGTTTTCATTTATCTAATAATGTCTTGGTTTGACCTTAATTATTGATATAGTTTTGCTGGGTGCATGCTACTTGCTTAGAATTCTTCTTGCTTTCTAATTACATATGGACTGTAAAGCAGTGGTTACAGGTTGAATCATGGAGCAATCAGAGGGGAAGTTTAATTATACCTGGAAGTGGACACTTCACTCTCATGTCCTTTCCAGAACTGAGTCACACCACCTCTCCTCAGCGACTAAGTCTATATAATCCAGGGGCTGCAATACCACCTCCCAGATATGACTCAACTCTCATGGACATGGAGGACAAATTTCGGTGGGTAGTTAGGTGGCTTTCCCATTACAGCTCAGTATGATCCTTTTCCAAGTTCTCTTTTCCTGGAGGACTATATTGGTCAAGGTAACTTACATTGTTTTGCCAACCAGAGGGCAGTTAAAAGTTCATAATACTGTGACCACAGTCAGATTATTTTACATCCGGAAAGGAGTTCGGTGGCTATATATCTCATTTTCATTGATCTGTCCATCTTTCCATCTTTTTCTATACCCTAATGAAGGATCAGGCATTAAGTACAGATGTACAGACGGCTGATCAGAGAGCAGTGGCACTTGTCCTAAGAGGCTCAAATGTAGAGGGCAAAATTGAGTTAGACAAAGAAGCATGTATAATAAACATACCTATTAAGTCATTCCTTCTAAATCCTACTTGGGAATACATTTTTATTTTTAGTAGCATTATACAAGTACATCGTTGTTGTCTTTTTAAGTTTTTATTTATTTATTTGAGAGAGAGAGAGAGAGGGTGGGCAGGGGGAACTGAAAGCAGAGGGAAAAGGACAAGCAGACTCCCTACTGAGCAGGGAACTCAATACAGGACTCGATCCCAGGACCCTGGGATCATGACCTGAGCCGAAGGCAGATGCTTAACCGACCGAGCCACCCAGGTGCTCCACAAGTACATAGTTTGAAACACGCTATTAATAAAAAGCTTATGATGAAATTCATTGTCCTGTGCTCATCCTCAGTCCACCGACCAATTCCATTCATGTGAACGTTCCTACATCCCCACCTACATTATCTAAGACACTTTCTTAATCACAGTTTTGTACAATTAATATTGTTTATTTTATTCACGAATAATATAAATATTCTTCATCGATAACTAATATACAGCTATACTTCTTAATTCAGTTTTTATTTTCCCTAGAATTAACAATGACTCCGTTTTTTTTTCCTGTGTCATTTGAGTCTAAATAAAGGTAAGTAATTTACCCAACTTCACACAGTTGTAAGGGAATTAACACAAAATTCTGACCCACATTTTTATTTCAAAGATTAAGGTCATCCTATTCTATAATGTGTGGAAGTTTCTGGAATCATTAGTGCTGTAGGTAAACAAAAGAAGTTTTTAGCTGAATTCTGCTGTAACCTGAATCCATGGAATGGTGGAATAGAATATGAGAAATGGTGAAGGTCAAGTTCCTAAAGTGGGCTTTCCCCAAGAAGTTGCAAGGATGAAGTATTGTTCTTTTATTTTGATTTTAATAATCATGACTATTCAATTACTCATTTTTAACTAATTAATGAGTATATAAGAAAAATACAACTAGCAAATCAAGTGATACTGCTTTTCTTTCCATGTTAGTGATCTAAAAGTATGTAAGAACAGGGCGCCTGGGTGGCTCAGTGGGTTAAAGCCTCTGCCTTCGGCTCAGGTCATGA
>LNAC01001575.1:17344-144100 GCA_002007465.1 Ailurus styani
CCTCCTCTCTCTCTCTGCCTGCCTCTCTGCCTACTTGTGATCTCTCTCTCTGTGTCAAATAAATAAATAAAATCTTAAAAAAATAATAAAATAAAAGTATGTAAGAACAGCTTAAAATTTGACTTCAAAGTCTTTGTTTTTTAAGATTTTATTTATTTATTTGACACAGAGAGAGAGAGAGAGAGANCAGAGAGGCAGGCAGAGAGAGAGGAGGAAGCAGGCTCCCCACTGAGCAGGGAGCCTGATGCAGGCCTCAATCCTAGGACTCTGGGATCATGACCTGAGCTGAAGGCAGAGGCTTTAACCCACTGAGCCACCCAGGTGCCCTTGACTTCAAAGTCTTAAGTAAATTTAAATGCAGCTGATAATGTGAAAAAAATTGTGTGCCTGGGCAAGGCTACATACTAAAGAGGAATATACCAAGTATCCTTTTATTCCCCATTTATTATGTGTCAGGCATTGTGATAGATTCACATGTACAGGTCTAATCTTTAATCAATTCATGCAAATAGATACGTGTAGTTCCATCTATACAGATAAGGAAAATTAGATAAAAGTTAAATGAATTTTCTAAAGTATGATAACTGGTGAAGTATGAGCAGACCTGCCAAATACCAGACCCGCTTGATTCTAATGCTATCTTTTTCATCTTCTGCCTCACCTAACAGTATATGGATGGAGGAAAATCCTCATATATTTGCCTAGAACATGAGGCAAAACATTTTTTGCTTGTTTGCTATGTATAAGGTACTCACAATACAGGTTCTATGCAAGGCACAAGGAAATACAAAATTTTAGCCATTTACAAGAGGCCGTAAAAAAAGTAAACAAACTGAGTTTCAAAATAAAGCTACAGTGTAAAGAGAAGCACACCAGGGAGTTTTTGATTTATTGTCTGTAATTAATTATTGGTTACATTTTAATTACTTTTTTATAGTAGTGCAAATGAAAACATAAAGATTCCAAGTTCCTATTAGCTTATAAAGAACCTTTCTAATTCTTAATAAAAAGTTACTTACAACAAATACTGTCTGCACTGATTTTAAAACACTGCATGGAACCCAATGACATTGCTCTATTTTATTAGTTTAGTTTAGTTTAGTTTAGTTTAGTTTTTAAAATTACAGAGCATCAGCATCCCTGGACTTCTTGGATTCTCTCATTAATGTTCTTCACGTGCTCAGGTCACAAACTTCCCTGAAATAACCATGCTGTTTTCAGCAACACTTCTTGCCTATCCTTATTGTCTCAACAATCCACCCTTTTCTGGGCTGTTTGATACTTTCTTGAGACACATAGCCAGCGTTTGCTTCTAGTGCTCATGAAGGGTTTATGGGTACGGTGGAAAATACACCTAATGTTTCTAAAGCTGTTGCTCATTTTGTTCCTTGAGGTGTATTTCCACAACCAGCAGGTGTGCTCTGGGACTCACCCAGAAGAAATGATGGCCTGGAGGCAACAGGGACACCGTCTGGCTGCAGGAAAAGACTTGCTTCCCTCGCTTCCTTCCCGCAGCAGCTGGAGGCCTGCTGCCTGCCAAGGAGAGCAGTGCACCTGTGTGCAGCGTGGGATCGCTGAGTTAGCTCAGGGGGTCCCATGACACCCCAGAGCCATCTGGAGAACCAAGGGAGTGCCAGGGAATTAGCAAATTTGGACACAAACCAAATCAAGCAACTGACTTCAAAGAAAGATTCAACTTTCTCAGTACTCTTTGCTTAGAAGATGATAAAAAAAATTACAGATTTGGAGTCAAACACAGCTAAGTTAAAATTATCACTTTATTTCTTAAAAGCTTTGTTAACTTACATTTAATTGATTTGTATAATCATAATCTCACTCTCCTTACTGATAAGACGCAAGAGAATAGGATGCATATAAAACTTCCAACTTTACATATGTTACACTTCATATTTCATTAAGTGTAAGTGTGACTTAACCTCTATCACACAGCAGTATCTCCAGGTCAATCCTCGCCTCTGTGCTTGTCTTTTTGCAAATAATTTAGGTAAATTATCCCTCTCAAGGAGGGATATATACATATCCCTATATGTAACTATAGGGATATAGTTACATATATAACTCCTCTATTATATATTATATATATATATAAACTCCTATATTTTTTAAATGATTAAAAACTCCTCTATTTATATAGAAGATATATAACTCCTCTCTATATATATATATAAAGCTTCTCTATTTTTTTAAATGATTCACTTTTCTTAAGATTTTATTTATTTATTGGAAGAGAGAGAGAGAGAGAGACAACAAGAGATTCCCAAGCAGACTCCTCCACACTCAGCACAGAGCCCAATGTGGGGTTAGATCTCATGATCCTGAGATCATGACCTGAGCCGAAAGCAAGAGTCAGACGCTTTTAACCAGCCAAGCCACCCAGGCACCCATATAAGTCCTCTTAAGTGAGGGCTGTGCTTAGTGACTTCCTTCCCAAGAGAACAGTGTGGAAAAGGAGTGGAGAATTTTTACAGTGAAGAAACCTGACAAACACTACTTCAAGTCAGTGAAAAGTCATCTTGATAGCATGTATCTTGACATGATGTGTTGAAAATGACACTTTACCTGTTATCTTGCTCCCCCAAACCACAATTGCAGTTTAACCATGGGAGAAACAGCAGACTGAACCAAATTGAGGAATATTCTATAAAATACTCCTCAAAATTTTGAAAGTCATCAAGAAACCCTTAGAAAGATCTGAGAAACAGCCACTGTTTAGAGGAACATAAGTATTGTGTTCTGGATGGGCTCTCCGAAGAGAAAAAGAATATTATGTAGAAATTAAGGAAATCCAAATGAGATGGGAAATTAGATCCGATCGTAATGTATCAATATCAAATGTCATAGCTGAGACACACATGTCACAGTAATCTTAGGTGCTAATAATAAGGAAAACTGCCTGTCATATATACAGGAACACTCTGTGCCACCCCTTGCAACTGTTCCAGAAATCTAAAGCTATTGTAAAATAAAATGCTCATTTAAAAAGTCAAGTGCATAGTAATTCACAGTAAGAGAAATTGGTACATGGCATGTCCCCATTTTCTTGGACATTAGGTCAGAAAGACCATTTTTAGAAATTCATTATTTACAATTAATTTTGTCTAAAGACCCGTCAGTAAGTTATTTTTTTAATTGAAAGACTTTTTTAAGTGTTAATTACAAAAACTTCCTTTTAGTCAAGACTGATTCTGCATTGGCATAGTTTACAATGCTTTTTGGGAAAATAAAATCTAGGAATACTTTGTGCACATTCTCAGTTAAATTTGGATTCTGCCTCATTCAAAATTCAGTGAGCTTCTTAGATGAATGGATAATAGGAATCAGAAAATCACACTGACAGGTAATTTATACTTGATGAATTTATCCTCATAAAATTTTCTAACACAAAATAATTAAACCTTGGCAAAGTTTGCCATAGCAAATGTATATCATATCTGAATAATGTAGGTTAAAAAAGGGTCTCTGAGCCAAATGACTTCTGGCCAAAGGAATTTGGGGGAAGATGTGAGAAATATGATTTGTCTAATTTGTGCAATGTGCTAATATTTACTCTGTGGATTTTTAAGAGAAAACTGACTGTAATATGAAATAAAATTTACCTTTCTCTTCACTAAGTCTACATTCGGACCACAGAGAACCCTATAATTACCTCTGAGTCAGAGCATTTATATACCCCAGTTCTGGTTTATGTCCATTCAGATTATAGAGGAGGTCAGATGCTAGGAGTCAGAAATATCTGGATTTAAAGTCAAACTCAATATCTGAATGACACTGGCAATTTGTCCAAATTTGAAAAGCCTTTTTTTTTTTTTGAAGTTATAGTTAACTACTTAACCCACCAGGTACCTGGTAATTCTGAAACAAATGTTAGTTTCTTTCTTTTTTATTTCCCCTTTCCATAACCTTCTTCCCTCTCTAAAACAACAACAAAAACAAATGGAAATCCATTTATTGCTTTGCCAGATGAAATCCAGTTCACCCACAAAATATTTACTGGTTCTTAATTAATCTGCCCTGAGTTCCCACTCACAAGAAAATTGTTTGCCACGACCCAGACCTTTTTTGAATTATGACAGTTATGGGAGTTTTTGTGTCTCTTAACTCCTTTTAACTAAAATATCACCCTGGATTCAGATTTATAGGACAAGTTATCACATGGAAATGAACTAGAAGAAATCAGAGGGATAATACTTACTCATATGTTGATACAAGGGAGACTATTCAATAAATATTTGCTAATGAGTGTGGCATACTTAGCTTGAGACTTTATTTAATTCAGTTTCAACTTTTAACTGCAAAGAAATGCCAATTAATCCTCAAAAAGTGTCTAGAATGACCCAGATTAAATAGTTTCCCTTTATGGTATCATCTGCTAATCCTCATGCTAATTAATTTATTTAAAAGGAAAAAAAAAGTACTCCATTTATTTCAACATGACATCCAAAATATTTTGTCTCTCCATAATTCTTATTTCTTTGAACTTGCTCCCATAAAAATAATCCCTCTCATCTTCTCTTCCTTAAGATTTTTTATGAGCTCTTCATGGTCTGTACAAGATAAGTTCAAGCCTTTCAGCATGACCTACAAGGTCTTCTGTCACCTGCTTTCTTCCCAAATGTCACCTCCTGACACTTACCTATTTGCAATTCATACTCTAACAATGGTGAACTATATAAATGTTCCCAGCGTTCTGTGCTGTTTCATGATTCTATTCACTGGCTTGTCTTGTTCTATTTGTCTTTAATGAGCCCTGTCTCCTGTTTAATGAACTTAAACTTAATAACTTTTGTTCAGTTCGAGTGTCTTCTTCTTCAGAAAACCTTAAACCTCAAAATTCAGATTGAGATACTTTTTTTTCTATACTCACAGAGCATTTCTCCTTTATATTAACTTACTCTTAAATTATTGCCTAAAAATATTCAACTGCCTGTCTCAACCCATTATTAATGGAGGACAGGAATTGTGTCTTTCTCACCCTTTTATTTGCAATGGTTCTCCACATACTTTCCTATTTAGTATATGATCAATACTTGCATTTTTTTCTGTTGGACAACTTTCCACCCATCAATGCTGAGGTCAATCATTCATAACAGCTATTATAACATTTGATTAATTGTCACAGTAATTCTGTCACAATTATTGTTGTTATTGTTTTATAGAAAAAGGAACCTGAGCTCAGGGATGTTAATTATGTTACACAAGAAAACATTGTTATAACAATTATTCTACCTCAAAACCCATGCTCTTTCAACTGTGTCACTTCACCTCTGTTCCTGCCTGCCCATCTTTCCAATAACAACACAAATTTTCTGTGCCTAAGATTTTTTCCTTCTTGCTGTGGGATTAAAAATTCTAGTTACTTGAACAGAGAGAAAAGAGTTCATCATGACCCCGGGGATTAACAAAAAAGGTTTCATGAAGGAAGACAGAACTTGAAGTAGACTCCAATACTTGTTTGGAGAAGATTCAAGATGGACTCATGCCACTGGTGTGGACATAAGAGATTGATGTTTGGGGCATTAAGTTTGCCATCAGGAGAGAATAAAAGAAGGAAGTTCTTATTTGAGATGAAACAATAATGTTTACTTGGAGAAAAACCATCTGGACAGATAAGAAGGTGGTGCAGAAAGAAACTTATTTTTCTTTTTAACTTTAAATCAATTTTATTTTTCAGGACACTTAAGCAATTACAGAATGTTTGAAAAGATAGTACAGAGATTTCTCACGTACACCACACCCAGTTTCCCTGATTAGTAATATCTTACACTGGCACAATACATCTGTTACAATTAATGAGCCAATATTGATACATTATTAGCTAAATTTCATAGTCTATGTAGATTACTCAGTTTTTCTTAGTTTTTCCTTATGTCTTTTCACTATTCTAGGATCCCATCCAGAAAACCACTTGCCATTAAGTTGGCATTTCTCTTTAGGTTCCTCTTGACTGTGGCGGTTTCTCAGACTTTCCTTATTTTTAATGACCTTGATCGTTTTGCAGAGTACTGGGGAGAAATGCTATAGCATGCCCAGCTATTAGACTTAGTCTAATGTATCACAATTTCTGTCCTGCTAAACAACTGTCTAGAAAAGATATTATAGTGTATTAAACCTTGTTTAGAAGAAATGTGCTACACATTATGAACATAGTTAATGTTGTAGGTATAAGCCTGGGACCAGGCAAACAAGAACCATTCATCAGGGCAATGGAGTATTCAAAAACTGACTCCCTAGATGTTATCAACACAACCTGTTGATGACACCAAACTGAGTATTTTGCTACCCCAGTAATGGAGAATACGAGCTTCCAAAACTTTAGCAGTGTCTGTTGGGGGTGAGGGGCAGTGGCCTTGGTTAGGATTGGATAAAGCACCAGGGTACAGGAACCTAGAACTGGTGAAAACCTCAAGGGAAGGATTTTGAGATGAAGAAAACAAAGAATCCTAGGGCACAAACTATCTGTTGATATTTTCCATTGAAGATTTGGCAGGGGTTTGGGGAGGTTTCTGTAATGAACAAATAAATGATTTACCTGGGCAGGAGACCTGAAATCATGGTAATAAAAACATGGAAAGAGCACAAAGTCATGTTTCTCTAAACAATAAAGTGCGCTAACATTTTCTTTGTCCAGGGTGAGTTTGGGGGTAGGTGATCTTATTTCTCAGGTTATTTAAAGTTCTGGAGGCAAGAAAGTACTACAACTTAGCATGTATCACTAGTTACACAAATTACAGTGTTTAGTAAAGGTCTCTAATGTAATGTTTAATCTGTTTTTAATCATAGAGTCACTGTTTAAGATGATGGAATAAAAGTACTAATATTTCCTTTTCCTCTAAGTAATCATCTAACCCAAAAAGGAAAATGAGGAACAGAAATAGAAATTTATATTTGATGCATCCAAGTGATATCTGTGGAAAATATTTAATGTCCACTATACAATAATTGCAATTAAATAAATAAAAATGATATTAAGTAAATTTCCATTGAGATAAGAAAGCATAATGAAACAGCTAACTTTCTAAAAGAAGATCCAAATAACAAGTGTTGGGGAGGATGTGGAGAAAGGGGAACGCTCTTTCACTGTTAGTGGGCATGCAACTTGGTGCAGCCACTGTGGAAAACAGTGTGGAGATTCCTCAAAAAATTGAAAATAGAGCTACTCTATGATCCTGCAATTGCACTACTGGGTATTTAACCCAAAGATACAGATGTAGTGAAAATAAAGGCTGTATGTACCCCAATGTTCATAGCAGCAAGGTCCACAATCACCAAACTGGGGAGCCAAGATGCCCTTCAACAGATGAATGGATAAAGAAGATGTGTTCCGTATACACAATGGAATATTACTCAGTCATCAGAAAGGATGAATACCCAACTTTTGTATCAGCATGAACGGGTCTGGAGGAGATTATGCTGAGTGAAATAAGTCATGCAGAGAAAGTCAATTATATGTTTTCACTTACTTGTGGAACATAAGGAATAAAATGGAGAACTCTAGGAGAAGGAAAGGAAAAGTGAATTGGGGTAAATCGGAAGGGGAGATGAGCCATGAGAGACTGTGGACTCTGAGAAACAAACTAAGGGTTATGGAGGGGAAGGGGGAGGGGGAAGGAGTGAACCTGGTAGTGGGTATTAGGGAGGGCACTATTTGTATGGAGCACTAGGTGTGGTGCATAAACAATGAATCTTGGATCACTGAAAAAATAAAAACATAAAAATAAAAAATAAAATAAAATAATAAAAATAAAAATAAAAATATTGACCAAAAAAAAAAGGAAGAAAAAGAAGATCCCAACACAGGTATATAAGAGCTCAAGGAAGACATGAAGGAGCAAATAAAGAAGTAAAAATCAAGTGTATAAATTAAAAACATAAGACATAATCAGAAACATAAGATATTAAATGAATTGTAAGTGTGTTCTAATCAAATAAATTAAAATTGAAAATGCTGGATTAAGCTAAATAATATAATTTTATAGAAAATAAAATAGCAGAATTAATAAAAAGATATAAGTAGAATAATTACCATGTATGAAAAAGAAAGTTTTCAAAATCAACCCCCCCAAAAAACACCATACTCAGAAGATTCACAAAGGTATTTTTTATTTCATTTTATTTATTTATTAAAAAGAGAGAGCCCAAGCAGTGGAGGGGGGTGGTACACAGAGGGAGAGGGAGAAGCAGGAAGCCTGACTTGGGTATCTACCCAAGGACCCCAGGATCATAACCTGACCTGAAGTCAGACACTTAACTGACTGAGCCACCCAGATGCCTCAAGGGGTATTCTTTCAAATGTTTAGAAATAGATGACTTCAGAGCCTGTTAAAGTTTCATAAGTGTGAAAAAGAAAAAATTCTCTTTAATAGATCTTATGATGCTCCCCATATTTTGATTTGGTGAAAATATCCTAAAGAAAATATTAGTAGACATTATTTAGTGGCACATTTAGAGAATAATATGCTTTTCAAGAAGGGACTGTTTCCCTTTTTGGTACTCTATTATCGTATACTACCATGGACATTGGACAAAAGAGAAAAATAATCATATGCTCATCTCACTAAATATTAAAAAGTTAATGATGCATTGTATATTAAAAATCTCAATATTATATGAATATTATAAAATAGAAATAAATATTAAATGTGACTTAGTATAGACCTACTAAATATATCTTGGAATCCATGTCCCAAAAGAATCATCTTTAGATATAATCCAGCTCTGTTAGAGGAGCCTGATAATCTTGGATACCTGAGCCAAGCATAGAGTCATAAATTCAGCTTTCTGAAGAGCTTCTCCAATAAAATGCTACTCATGACATGATTCTGGTGACTGAATGGCCTCCCCATTGACTACACTTGGAGTCAACCTAAGCCACTCAGATGGTATAAATTGACAGTCCCCACTGCGTATCTGCAACCCAAGCATTTTACCACTACTCAGATGGACCAGTCTTCACTCCTTGCTCTCACTGTCACTTTGGAGAATTAAATAAGAATCTTTTGAACGCTGTTTATGGAATACAGAAATGTATTAATAAATATCTCTTTTCAAAGCACTGCAGGAAATCTTTGTGAACAGGGAATTCAGAGACTTCAGAAGTAACACCCCTTCATGGCCTTGAAGAAAAATTTTTAACTCCTAAGACAGAAGGAGGATGCTTTGAGTTTGGAAATGTCTCTACACCTTCCCACTCCCCATTTGTTTGCAGCACTGGACAGCTTCGCTGTTTTGCCAATTCCCAGAGTGGAAAGGTCAATGTGAATGTGTGAGAAGCTTTGAGTTCTGGAGTGCTTTAAAAGAATACTGTTTCATGATTTTCAAACACTAGGGTCATTCTAATTCTAAATTCTCCTGCAATTATGCAACCCACTTGAAGAGTTTAAAGAAGAAAACTTCAGAAGTCAGCATAAATAGTGGGAAAGCAGAGTGCTCAGAAAAGGAGTCTGAGAGGAATTCACTGTCCCCTTAAATAAGATCCTCAATCTTCATGAATTTTGGTTTCCTCCATCAGGTTCCTCCTCTGTGCCTATGTGAGGAATGTGGAAGTGGTGGGAGCTATCAGGAGGTAGGATTCCCCGAGGAGATATGAAGTGCCAATGCGAATGTGTGCTGAAACTGGAAGGAATTAAATTGCAGACTCAGGAATTTAGGATCAGGATTCTGGGATGAGAGCACATTATGTTGGGGAAGGGATTTGGACCCCTCTCTAGGGCACACATTCTGAAATCAGGCAGTCTGAGTTTGGCTCTTAGCTCTGTCACTCATCAACTCTGGGAGTTTGAACAAATTGTTCAACTTCCTGAAGCATGATTTCTCTTCTGCAATGTGAGTGACAGCCTCAGAGAGGTGTTGAGAATATAAAATGAAATAAACATGTAAAACGGCTTAGCACAATGTGTTAAGGATGTTGCTAATGATATTGTTTACAGCTCCTTTTAAGGACAGGGTGGCTCTGAATGTGGGGAGGTCAGCTAATGAAAGGCTATGGGGATGGGACTGCAAAACTCAGGATGAAAGTGCGTCTGATGATATTTATTATGTTTCTTATATATTCCTTTTTAAGGGTTCAAATAACATGGTTGATGTAAAAGCACAATAAAAATGATCAAACCTATTATAAATAAAATATGTTATTATATAACTAGTCACATTCATCTAAAAATAATGCTTAAAGCTTTTGGATACAGTTTTTTTTTTTCCTTTTCATTAATCGAGTACCTTGCAATAGCATTTACTGTAAAGTTTGTTAAACCATATCATTTCTTCAAAAGAATAAACAAAGAAATTTTACCTCAATGGAAATTGAATTATCAAAAAAATGATTTAGTGAGATCCAGATAAACGAATTTCAACTTCATTCACTGTTCCTTTGGATTTAATTTTGTAGCTTAGAAAGCTTAAGGTTGGAGTTCTTCATTTGCAATGGCCCTTGTGTATCAGAGGCCTAGATTGCTCCCCTAGCCCAAGGATCACCCAAGACCTGTGCTGAGTATCTGTCACCTCTCTTTGTCCCCAAGGTGAAGACTCTGAAACTTAATGTTGACGTGGGGCAGTTTGACCATCCTGCAGTGGGGTTGGGTGTGGCTGGGGAGAACAGGTCCTAGCTCACTGTGCGGACCCTTTGCTGTGGCAAAGGCCCTCTGGTCCCATTCAACTAAGATCAAAGCCCTACAGTCCACTGAGGACTTGTCTTTTAAAAGGAAACCTCTCTGAGCAGAAACTATGGAGCTAGACCAAATGTAACATCACCAAAATTGAGTGATGAAGTTGTAGGAAGCTTTAACGTACTATCAATAATGATATTTTTTAAAAAATTGAATCAACCATGTTAAAGGAAAGACTGAATTAGCTACATTGTTTCTATAGAAGATATTGCAAACTTACTGTCATAATGAAGAGATGTTTAGAGAATAAGCAGTCAGGAATTCCCTCTCCTAGGAAAATAGACATTATTTCCCTGCCCTTGTTACAAAAAACAACTAAAACCCCAGGAAATTATATTATAACAAACTAACAAAACAAAACAAGTAACAAAAGAAAACAAAAGAAGTCCTAAAAGATGGAGAGCAGGGATACCTGGGTGTCACAGACGGTTAAGTGTCTGCCTTCAGCTCAGGTCATGATCTCAGGGTCTTGGGATCAAGCCCCATGTCGGGTTCCTGCTCAGCAAGGAGTCTGCTTCTCCTTCTCCCTCTGTGCTCACACTTTTGTTCTCTTTCTCAAATAAATAAATAAATAAATAAATAAAATCTTTAAAAAAAGAGGGAAAAAAAAAAGATGAAGAGGAGGTGGCCAACCACCCAGGGAACCAGGAAATGACACAGTGGTGCGATTCCTGGGTTTTCTTTTTGCTTTATATATCCTGGACTTGGAGTTAAAGAATCTGACAACCCAGTAACTTCCATTGGTGCAAACAACAAAAGCTCTACCTCAAAATTCTGCTGTTTCAAGAGAGAAGACCAGGAGATTTGCACTCTAGCAAGACATTAACATGTCTAGACAGCAACCACTGTACTTCCACCAAACACTAGAGAAAAAAGAGTAAGTTCTACCTGTGCCCATGTCAGCAGTGCTGAGTAGAGAGCCAAGATTTCCACTTTTGCCAGGTTAATGAGGTGCCCGAACTCCCCCGATGCCTAAGTAGAAAGCCAGGATTTTAAATCTATGGAGCAGTAACAACTAGCTTCCCCCCATTTTTTGGTGTCAGTGGATACCATGTGGGGAGCAGTAATAAAGCAGCTCTATTCCACCTATCCAGAAAGGTGTCAGTGAAGGCCTGTTAGGGAGCTGGGACTCACATCCATGCCCAACAGTAACAGGGAGCTTCCGAATTCCGGTGCCAATGGAGGCTGAATGGGGAATTGGGACTTCTTCCCCTATCTGCCAGTAATAAGATCAAATCAGAATCCTAGATCCAGTCAAAATATCCTCCAGTGAAAAACAAAAACAAAAAACCAGGAAATAACAGATGAGGAAAAACTTATTTCTAGCAGAAGTACTCTAAAAGATTGGCTAAAGAAACTTTTCTAACAAGAAAGGAAATGAAATTCTGGAACATCAGGAAGAAAAAAAAAGACACAGTAAGGAAAAAAATGGGTAAATATAATTGATTTTTCTATGGTTCTTGAGTTTTATAAGTTATGTTGGACCACCGAAGTAAAAATTATAACACTATCTGATGTGGTTCTAAGTTAATGTAGAGGAAATATTTAAGACAATTATACTATAAATCGAGAAGAGGAACAACTAGTGTGATACAAAGGAGGCAGGAATTCTATAGCTCATTTGAACTTTTAAATGATGACAGAAGTAGACCGTGGTAAGTTAAGTAAATATACACTAAATGTAGCCTAAAAAAAATCTTACAGTTCTGTACTCAAAAACTCTCTTTATGAATCAAAATGGGATTCTAAAAAATATTCCAATAAGCCATAGGAAAACAGGAAAAAGAAAACAAAAGGCAATAATAACAACAGCAAAACAGAAAACAATAAATAAAATGGCAGACTTATGCCCTGGCTTTTTGATAATTACCATTACATTTAAATGATCTAAGTATATCATTAAAATACAGAGATTGGAGGGATGGATTACAAAACATGAACCAAAATATAAATTACCTAATAGAAGCTCATTTCAAATATAACAATATAGGGGTGCCTGGGTGGCTCAATTGGTTAAGCCTCTCCCTTCAGCTCAGGCCATGATCTCAGGATCTTGGCATCGAGTTCCACATTGGTCTCCCTGCTCACCGAGGAGTCTGAACAACAGAGCTGAAAAATCTATGAAACCCAAACTGATAGAACTGAAATGGGAAATAGACAAATACATAATTATACATTTATATCAACATGTTTGTATCAATAATGAATATCATACCAAGACAGAAAAATCAGCAAGCCTGTAGAAGAACAGAACAATACCATTAAACAACAGTGACTAATCGATATTTATAGGATATTCCACTCCAATAACAACAAAATAAATTTTTTCAAGTGTTCATGAACATACATGAGGATAGATCATAACCTGGTTCATAAGACCAATCTCAACAAATTCAAAAGAATTGGAATCATGTAGAGTGCATTCTCCAACCACAGTGGAATCAAACTAAAAATAAAGAATATAAATATAACTGAAAATTCTCCAAATACTTAAAAACTAAAAAAAAATACATCTAAATACTCTATGAATCTAAGAGGATGTCAGTTCAGAAAGATCACAAGATATAAGATAAACACAAAAATCAACTGTACTTCTATATACTAGTGATGAACATGGATACCAAAATTAAAAATATAAGGCCATTTACAAGAAGATTCCCTATAAAATATAAACAAAAAAATCCCTGATAAAGGAAATATTTCTAAAAGTTCATTAATAATTGTTTTATAATATTTATTTAATACTCAATTGTTTTATAATATTTATTTTATATGTTTTATAAAATTATAATACTTTATTACAATGTATTATTAATATTGTATTAATTTATAATTATCGCATATTCAAGAGTTTCTAAAAAATGCTTAGTGTCTGCAGAGTTTTATTGGAAGGAAGTTTGAATGAACGTCAGGTTACTTACCTTCTGGTATTAATTCCATCACTTCCAAACCTCATGACCTCAAGTCAATTATTTAAAATGAACAGATGGGACTCTAAGATTTAAATCTATTGTGACCTTTCAAAAGTTACATAACCTCCCTCGGACTCATCCATCATATGTAAATTATTTAGAATTGCGTCTTATGCTGTAGGTGCTATATAAACTTTGTCTTTTACTATTATAAATATGAAGTTGAATTACATGATCAGAGAATTGTTTCTTGCATTTAGGAGAATACAAGGATTAATATAAGAATCTTTGTCTTGCAGGTACTTGAAATTTCTGCTAAAGGTTCATCTGTATGTTGTGCAAATATTCCCAGCGTCACAACAGGAGTAGGTCCTAGGTCAGAACATTTCAAAAGTATGATTCTTTCATCCTACAAATACTTTCAGAGTAACTTGCATTCTCTGTGAACTTGTATAGGCTTTAGAACTAAACAAATGATTGTGTGAAAGATGACAGGTGACACTCCTGTGTGGGAAATTGTCTGAATGCATTGGTGCCCTTCAAGCTCAATACCAGGGAAGCTTTCCCAGTGGGCACCATGCAGCAAGTGTCTCAAATTAAAATGCTCAAATCACACAGCTTTTTAAAATCACACAGCTTATCAAGTCACATTGCATAGTGAGAAGCACTCTGGCAGATGTCAAGACACTCAGAATAGGGTGCAAATGAGATGGGAGGTACTCACAACCAGAATTCTGGGTACTACGATGTTCACATGTCCTGACACTCTGTCTGCCACATCAGCCTTCTTATTGATGGTGTAGATACAAAGACAGACCTTAGGTTCAAACAGTGGGACCCACAGATAGAAAGTGCCTTGGGTTAATAACGTACTTGCTCTATTGGAGACACACAGGGTCAAGTACCTTGGCATGGCAGTAGCTTGACAATCACCTCAACGAAAAGTCAAGGGATTTATGTTTTACTGAGCAGAGAACATATGGGGCCAGAATGGGTGTCACTGACATGTGGCTGAATTAAAATTTCATGGAAATTAAGAACGCATGTCTATTGAGTGTATCCTGAACATTTAGTGATTCTTTACTTATATATCATGGCTATTTAGCTCATAAATAATCTCCGAGTCCTCCCATCCATTCCCTCATTTGACACACACGCTCTAATCCCTCACTACATGTCATACTTAACATGTATCATCATATGAATTCATTATATGAATCCTACCCATATATTAAAAAAAGTAGTTTTGTTTACCAGCAACTTATCTGTCTAAAATATCTTAGAGGTTTTGTGTTTGACAGACTACACATTTATTCATGAGAGCAAAAGCACATTATAGGTGTGAGGAAAAATAAAGTTGCTTCGGTGAAGGTTTAGCCCCAAGTCAGCTAGGATAAAATCATCACCCCCTGGCACAGTGAGGAACTCCCCTCTTCCCCTTTGTAGTACCTCTCTGGAGGTGCCAAGGGGAAGAATTCCCCCTGTCTCTGCACCAATCCTGTTGTTTCTTCCCTCCTGCTCCTCTGGCTGCTCTTCTCCCAGTGCCCTTGGGCCATCTTTCTAGTTGGTGTTTAGAGCCTGCTTGATGGTCTGTCACTGTCACTCTCTCTGTTCCTTTCATCCTGAGACTCTTGGCACAGCTCTCTTTCTGCTACTGTGTGTAGAAATTCATTTATTTTTAAAGATTATTTATTTATTTATTTGACAGAGAGAGATAGATTACAAGTAGGCAGAGAGGCAGGCAGACACAGAGGAGGAAGCAGGCTCCCTGCTGAGCAGGGAGCCCGATGCGGGCCTCAATCCCAGGACCCTGAGATCATGACCTGAGTCGAAGGCAGAGAGGCTTTAACTCACTGAGCCACCCAGGCTCCCTGTGTGTGGAAATTCTTTACCAGCCTTCTCACCTGGACATCTCAGGCAGCACCTCGATGTCCTGGGTGGCAGAAAGATGTTTCTTTCTTCACGTGTCCTGTCTTTGTTTCAGCAATCTCATAGCAGAATCATTAATTTCTATCTCCCTGTATCTTTATCTATACCTACATCTATATCTCTCTCTCTGGATCTATCATCTACCTATCTGTCTTTCTGTCTAGCTATCTATCTAGTTTTGCTGGTCACAGAATGTTGATATTGTTTTCTTCCAGTATTTAGACCTTGAACTTTCTGTCAGTGACCTCCATGTCCATTTTCACACTTTGGATCTCAGTGAGAAACTCCAAGTGCATCAAACAGGTTTGTAGATACCAAATTCTATAAGCAGGTTGTAGATACAACCTGTTACATACAAATACAACCTGTAGATACAACCTGATATCTACAAATATCTACAAACAGGTTGTAGATACAAACAGGTTTGTAGATACCAAAGTCCAACTGTAACAAGACCTCCAATCATCCCAATAGATTTTGATGACCCTGTATAGATCAAAATTTGCATTGAACTGCCACTGGGAATAATATATCATTTAAGATCATAGATCTACAACCACAAAGGTCTTTATATCAAGCAAATTTTAATGGACAATGTAAGCCAAACTTTGGCAAATCATTTTTATAAAGGGCCAAATGGTGAATATTTTAGGCTTTTCAGGCCATCCAGTTTCTGCCACAACTACCCAAATCTTCTACTGTAGGACAAAACAGACTTAAATAATACACAAATTGGTGTGGGTGTGTTCCAGTTATTTACAAAAAAAGGTGGCAGACAGAAGTTGTCAACCTCTGGTTTAAGTCATACTTCTCTCTTAGAAATAGAGTTAACATTTCTCCAAGTAATACATGTGAGGGTCTCAGAATCAATGAATTATTCTTCCAGGGCTGGGATACATTGGGAAAAAATTAGAGAAGAATCTCTACTTCTATGGGGTTTACACTCCACTGATAGAAGGCAGAAAATGTAGAAGCTAAATAAAATATATAGCTTATTTTATAGTGATAAATGATAAAAGCAGATAACAGAGATGGGATCTGTTGAGGTGTGGGCTTCAAGGTGAAATTTGAGCAAAATCTTAAAAGAGGTGAGTAACTGGGGGAAGAACTCGTGAGGCCTGCCATGGAGAAGAGCTGTAAGGTTTGATGAAATGAAAAAGAACGCAGCTAAAACAGAGTTAAAGGGAGGAAAAAGTCCTAAGAAGTGAAGGAAGAGAGAGGCGCCTGGGTCGCTCAGTCAGTTTAACATCCTACTCTTGATTTTGGCTCAGGTCGTGATCTCAGGGTTGTGAGATGGGGCCCTAGGGCAGTCTGTACTGAACATGGAGTTCGCTTGAGATTCTCTCTCTTCTCTTTCTGCACATGAGCACACTCTCTCTCTCTCACCAAAAAAAAAAAAAAAAAAAAAAAAAGATTGCTTAAAAAGGAAGGAAAACTATACAAAAATTGAAGTATACTGTGGTATATGCTAAATTAGAAGCCAGTAGAGAGTTCAAACTAAGATGCCACTGAAGAATCACACTTAAACATGGTAGTAAAAATGGACTATCAGAAATTGGTTGGAAAACTTTCTGATTAAGTTATCTGACTGTTGAATAACACCTTTCTATTAATGAAGCAGAAAGGAAAATGGTCTATACTAAGGGATATCTCACGTCAGGAAGGAAGGGTGAGAGAACATAATACAATTGGTTAAGCATAAGTAGTTCCACAGAGCGTACATGTGGTGAAAAAAAGCGAAAGGTATAGAAAATGTTAGAGCTGGTTGAAGGGCATAGGATGAAGGGGTCTATACAGATCAGGCCAAATTCTCCTTCAAATGCAATGCCATTTAACTGAAGATCTACTAATACACTCTTGACTAAAAACATACATGTAGTTTTGCAGCAGGTTGTATTGCATTCTGCTCATAAAATACATTTTAGCCTTACTTATTTTATGAACTATAGTATATTCTGGAAAGGATGTTTTATATTTCAACATTTAAACAGTTTTTGACTTTCTTAAGCAATAGAAATGTTGCAAACATATATATCTATAAAATGCAAAGATGCAATTAAGTATAGAGAGCCATAACTTGGATGGGTAATAATTCCATTAGAACCTCAAACTGATATAAAAGTGTATCATGGTAGCAATTTCCCATTATACTCTCTGCATCACACTACATTCCATGTGAAGTCTAGTTCATTTACTACCATATGGATTCAGTAGTGATACTTTCATAAAAGTCATAAATAAATGTCCAGCTTAAAAATGATGAGGATGCTTCACATGACCAATGATGTACCATGCCTTGAATTTGTTTTTTAAAATAAGTTTAGCTATGATCATGGTCTGTCAGTTTATATACTAATTACAATTTGTAATTTTTCCAAGTTATTTGGAAAGCATTTCCTTATATCTTCAGAGCAAGTTGGGAAATTTTTCAAGCCTTCAAATCTACAACTAGTAGGCCTAGACATTTAATGCTATGTTTTTATTTTACAAAATCTAAATGATCAATCTGATAAGATATTATACTTCAAAAATTTTGAAAGTTTTAAATAGTTTTGCAGTATTTCATTTAAGATCTATTAACTTGATAATTTCATGGTTTTAGCACTTTGAACTTTTCAGAACAGAACTAAATCAAAACAGAATTTCCCTTGACAATTAGGGAAATACTAAGATTAAAATTAATAAGGTATCTCTTAGTTAAGTAATTTGGAGAAATACTAGCTACAACTATGTTGAACAGTTTTCTTAATATATTTAATAGACCATACTTTGCATTAAAAATTGCCATGGGGGGCCAAAAATAATGGAATTATTTTATCTATATAGCATTCACTAGGACTTTATCAAATTACAGAATAAAACTTACTAAATTTTTAAAAACATAATAAAAATTTAGGCAAGTATGTTTAAAAGAAAATCATTATATGCAGAACTTCATTAAGGACAAACCTCTTTGAGAAATAATAATATTTTAGGAATAAGAAAGATAATGGAAAATAAGAAATGTTCTGAATATTTGAAACCACTTGATGAACCTGAAAATACATGCTAATTATATAGTGTAATAAGATATTTTAAAAATGAATTTGAAAACCAGACTCAAACTGCTGCCTCCAGAGCCCAACAGTGGAACTTGGCCTCAGGACCCTGACTTCAGGACCTAAGTAGAAACCAGAGTCCAACATTTAACCAACTGAGCCACCCACGGACCCCCATATGACTTTTTATATAGAAAATATTTACAATAAAATGTTTATTATATTTGCTTGTGAATACTTCCCATTTTCTCCTTGTTATATTTATTCATTCTTTCATCATATGAAGAATTTTTGTATCATTGTTTTCTTTCTTGATTTAACCACTTTTGTTGAAGACTTCTTTATTCTAAGATTTGATTCCATCTGTACTTTGTTTTCTAAGATTTTAATATAATGTCATGAGATAAACTATTTATTCCATAATTTATTATTAAACAAAATCTGTTGTTTATTCTACATTTTTTTTCTAATAGACACACACATGTTGTAAGAATATAGTATCTGGCTAATTGACTCATATTTTTAAGCATTGAAGTAGTCATTATGGGAAAAATGTGAGAATTATTGCATTTTCTCACACTTGTTTTATAATGTATTCTTGCTTTTATTTTGAATAGCCATAAAGAGTATTATAAAATTTCCAGTCCTTGAGATACTTAATCAAAATGTGTTATGATGTAACTGGAATAAATCTGTTCTCCCTCTTTCTCCCCCTATCAGGGGCAAATGCTTCATCTTCTTCACATCCACAAATGCTTTTTATCTCCTAGGGAAAAGAGAAATCCACTTACTTTTTCTGCTTGACCTTAATTCTTAAAGTCTCCTTTATAAATAAACTATTATAATATCTTCTGAGGAAGGGTCTTCTCCTTGCCTATTGATGGAAAATTCCAACCAGTCAACTGTCAAGCTAAAGAGCTCTTTATTTTTGTTTGTTTGTTTTTTAATTTTTTTATTTAAATTCAACTTAGGTAACATATACTGCCTTATTAGTTTCAGGGGTAGGATTTAGTGATTCATCAGTTGCATATAACACCCAGTGCTCATCCCATCATGTGCCCTCCTTAACGTCCATCACCCAGTTACCCCATCCCCTCACCGCCCCCCCTCCCTTCCAGCAATCCTGTTTGTTTCCTAGAGTTAAGAGTCTCTTATGGTTGGTCTCTCTCCAAAGAGCTCTTTAAATATCCTTTATGCTACTCTTGGGTATGAATCTTCACCAGCCCTCTGATGTGGGTTTTCTTCCCCCCAGTCTGTAGATGAAAACAGAACCACTACTACTTACTTCGTAGTCTAAATGGATAAGTGGAGATATAAGGACTCAAATTCAGCTCTCCTAAAGGCAAGGTTTACCACAACAAGAGCTGTCCTAAATCTATAGGCATTGGCTCACCTATTTCAAATTATATATAAATTAGAATTCATTATATCCAAACATCCATGATTGATGCTCAAGAGTGCATGACTGTCAAAACACCAGGCCGTTTCGATACAGCAGAATACAATCTGATTAACCCACCATGAACTGTTGGTGTCTTGAATCCCCATTGTTATGTCCTGGGCATGGCCCTAGAGACTCAGGGGACCTATGTTAAAGGAAAATACTCCCCCATTTGGAGCTTATGTTCCAGCAGAAAATGAGTATACCAAAGGGAAAGTGAAAATATGCCCTCAGGGGAATGGGGGCTGTTTGACAAGATTTTCTCATGGATATTCATACTGCAAGAAGGCAATTAAGACCTCCTCTATACAGAACAGTCCTGGTGGCGAATCTGCATTTTTTTTTGAAATTGTGTGCATTTCACAGCTTCTTCCTGTATACAGAGGCACAGATTTCACCTAGGTTTCCTGCCTGCCTCCCTTCTAACAGAGTTTGATATGGCTGCTGTGCCACACCTCAGCTATACCAGAAAAGCCTCCCATCTTTCTTTATCCACTCCTAAATCAGCAACGGTATTGCTTCTATTAATAATAGCCACCACTATATACCAGCTTCTTTGTGTAGTGAGTGCCTTTCTATTATTTATTCTATTCAATTCTCTCAATTACCCTATTAAATAGGCAGTACAATTTTCATTTAGCAGGTGGGGAAACAAAAGGAGGGAAGAACACACAGAGAGAAGGAGCAAACTTGCAAACTTGGACCGCTCAGGGGATTTGTCAGACCCAAAGGCCACTCTTTTTATACTAGATTGTAGGGTGAAATTACCATGCTTAGACAAAATGCCTTCACCTGGTTAAAGTGTACACGGTTCTTTAAGAAAGTATCCTTTAAAATATCTTTTTATTAAATCGTACTACATAGTGAGGGATAATTTCTGGTCTCGATGAGCTTCTGCAAAGTGAATACCACCACCGCCATAACCAATATCCATATCAAGAAAAGGCTATGGCTAATACTCTGGAAGTCCCTATCATACTTTCTTCCAGTTCCCCAATCCATCAGTAACCACTACCCTGAGAAGGAGGAGGGTTACAATGAAATCAGTTTTGGAGAGCAAAGCAAACTAGTGTTGAGAGAGGCTTTGGACAGAAAGGCTTTCCACAGATTGCATAATATAGGCAAAATCCTACAGTAATCATTTCAGGGGACAGTCCTTGGCTAAGTAGGTGGCACGGGGTCCATTGCACATCCCACAGAGCATAGAGACACAGGTAGTTTTCAGGGATAATATTTGGAGATTTTGCAAGCTGCACATAGCCCAAATCTAATAGAGACTGGCTGTGGGGCCACAAGCTGATGTGCATGCTGTGGTGTGTTCCCTGACCTCCCTCAGTGCTCTCATAAATCCTAACCTGCCACCCAAGGCTAGCCTCCCACAGAAACATGGACAATTTTATATCACCGCATAGCGTGTGCAGTTTCTGCTCTGGGAAGTATTTAGCTTGTGCCGAATCAGAAGCAATGTGGGGGATAGATACGTGTTTCTGAACAAAGAGCAAAATAATGATTAGTGAAGAGGCTGGAAACAAGAGAGAAATTTTTAGGACGTTATTAGGTATTCTCACAAGGGGATCTCTTAAAAGGAAAGTATTGGTTGAATGTGTGTCTCTTTCTCTCTTTTTTTCTTTTGTCAAGCTGCACTCCATTTATAACTACTTGTGTTTTGATTCAATTAGATTTGATAAGATTGATGTCTGAGGGATGCAGAGAGCTGGCTGTGACTCTATCCTGCTATTGGAACCTAAAGTATAAAAATAGCCAATAAAAAATATATATAGGATGTAGAGAAAACTGCCATTCCACATCAGTTCTTCCGGGTCCAGTTGTAAAACAATGATCTTATTTACATGACTTTGTGTCCTTGCTCACAGTGACATCATGAGAAAAAGACCTGTGTGTGTGTGTGTGTGTGTGTGTGTGTGTGTGTGTGTGAGAGAGAGAGAGAGAGAGAGAGAGAGAGAGAATACACAGAAAGATGGAAAGATAGCGTGGGGCTCAGTTTAATAAATCTTTATAGTGTGCATTCTATCCTCTTGGCCTTATGCCAAACTCTGGGATAAAAAGGCCCTTTCAAGTTATTGGAAAAACCGGAAGGACATGCATTTTTACACTACAGTAAATTAACTATTATGAGAAGTGATGGTACATGGTATGCAAGGAAGAAAGTTACCTAAATTGGTAAGCTGGCCCACACTTTTCCTGGAGAACACCTGAATTAAGTCAGTTAGGTGAAGAAGAGGTAAATAGTCATTCTAGACAGATTGAGTAGCCCAAGCAAGGGCTCAAAGCTAAACGAAAAAAAGAAAAAAAAAAGCGTTCAAGAAGCTCCCCACAAAGTAATGAATGTGCCGGAGGCCAGGGAGGTCCACCACACAAAGGTCCTAATGGCTTTTCACGCTAGCCTGAGGTGCATGGGTTTTAATCCAGGGCTGAGGCAGAGCCTGTGAGGGCCGCAATACTAAGATTTGAGGACTTGTGCTTCAATGAAATATCTCTGACAGATGTGTAAAGATAGAGATTGAGGGGGATTGAGATTTGAGGCAGAGAGCAAAGGCTGACTACATCTTACACTCTGGTGAGTCAATGGCTCACAGTTCTGTGGTAAATTTAACTGTTAAAAAATTTTAAAATATTAATTAAAGTCTGACTAGGTTAACTTTTCTCACCAAGTGTTTTCCAAATATATTTGAACAAAGAAATGTTTCTCTCTCTCCCTCTCTCTCTCTCTCATCTTTTTCAAACCTAAACTCATAAAATTCTAAAGAAAACATAGGGGAAAATTTCCTTGACATTAATTTTGGTGATGATTTTTTGGGTATGACACCAAAAGCCCAGGAAACAAAAGCAAAAGTAAACAAGTGGGACTACATCAAACTAAAAACTTCTGCACAGCAAAGGAAATAATCAACAAAATGAAAAGGCAAGCTACAGGATGGGAGAAAATTCTATATCTAATAAGGGGTTGATTGCCAAAGCATGTAAAGAACTCCTACAACTCAACAACATAAAACCTAAATGATATATTAAAAATGGGCTAAGGATCTGAGTAGATATATTCCCAAAGAAGATATACTATTGACCAACAGGTATAAGGAAATGTGCTCAACATTTTTAAACATCAGGGAAACACAAATCTAAACCACAATTGAGGTATCACCTTATGCCTCTTAAGATAGCTATTATCAAAAAGACAAGAGATGAGAAGTATTGGTGAGGGTGTGAAGACAACTAAACCCTCCTATGCTGTTGGTGGGAATGTAAATTGGAACAACTATTATGGGAAACAGTACAGAGTTTCTTAAAAAAATTAAAAATAGAACTGCCATATGCTCCTGCAATCCCACTTCTGGGTGTATGTCCGAAGGAAATAAAATCACCATCTCGAAGAGATATCGGCACCCCCATGTTAATTGCAGCATTATTCACAACAGCCAAGATATGGACACAGCATACGTGCCCACTGACAGATGAATTGATTAAAAAATGTGGTATATATATATATATATATATATATATATATATATATACACAATGGAATATTATTCAACCATTAAAAGAAGGAATTCCTGTCATTTACAACAGTGTGGATGGATCTTGAGAGCATTATTCTGAGTAATGTAAGTCAGAAAGAGAAAGACAAATACTGTTTGATGTCACCTATATGCGGAATCTAAAAAAAATGCCAAGCTCACAAAAGCAGAGAGTAGAATGCTGGTTGCTAGGGGCTGCAGGTGGGAGAAATGGGGAGAGGTTGGTCGAGGGGTACAAAACTTTTCGTTATAAGATGAATAAGTTCTGGGGATCTAAGGTATAGCATCATGGCTATAGTTAATAATACTATATTGTATGCTTGAAACCTGCTAAGGGAGTGGATCTTGTGTTTTCTCCCACAGAGAAAGGTAATTGTGAGATAATGGATGTGTTAATTAGCTTGATTGTGGTGATCATTTCACAGGGTACAGATATACGAAATTTTCACCTTGTATACCTTAAATATTTACTTTCAATTCATTGATTATACCTCAATAACTCTGGAAAAAACTAGAAAAGACCTCACGGATGCTGATACATTAGAGGACTGGTTGTCAAGCCCGTGTAATACCACAGGGTCTAAATTCTGTGCAAAGGGAAATTCCCATTCCCATCAGTCGCATGGTTCATGAGGGCATGCCCTCTGAGAAGGACACTGAGTCAGAGTCGGACAGATTTCTCAGTTATAGCTCCGTCACCACTAGCTCTGTGACTTGGGGTGAATCTCTCAAACTCAGTGCACCTTAATTCTTTATATGAAAAATGATACAGAAAAAATGTATCTGTATCAGGGGTGGCATTAATAACCAAATAATGTCTTTTGTGTCAACACAAAAGGAGGACCTATGGCTCATCCTTTATTGGAAAGAAAGAAAGCAATTGGATTAAAACACAGAGGATTCGATTCTGTCATTGAAATTAGTACTCGACTTGAGCAGACACTCAAAATAACGATGCATCTTGCACCAACTATTTGGATAACATATTTGAAAATTGTGAATGACAATGACAGCATATTTTAAATAACGGCATGTGCTCCCCTAATCCAGGGCCTATTATTGCTATCTTCATTGGCAAATAATCCATTTGTTTACATGGTTTAATTTGACGGACCAGAAGGACAGACTGATCCAACAGTTTTCTTTACCAATACCAAGTATTTCTTTAACAGGAAACAAAACTTTCCTGAAACAGACAGAGGTAAGAGCGGCAGCTAAAATGTACAGAGTATTTACTATGTACCCAAGTGGCATCTTCTGCGTGTCAATCAACCTTCCAACAAACTTATGAGCTACATATCACGATTTACACAAATATTTATTATTATTTTTAAAGATATTTCTTATTACTTATTAAATAAATCTAAGCAAGTTTAAATAAATGATCTAAGGCCAACCAGGTCATAAACTGTGAAGTCAAAATTAGAATTGGGTTTGATTTGAAATCAATTATAATTTTGTCCCACAGAATTTGAAAATAAAATAAAAAGCAAAAGACTAGTAATTGCAATAAGATGATTTAAAACAAAACAAAATATAAGGAATTCCAGACCTGTTTCCATAGGAACATAGAACCCAGGGATGTATAGTAAGTATGTTTTGTCACCCATCTAAAAAGTTTGGGACTCACTGTTACTGATTGTATTTTTTACTTTCTTCTCTTACTCTACATTGAGAGACGTGATGAAACAGCTGAAAGAAATTGAAGGTTGTATTTATTTTAGTGACGCTGAGACCACTGAAGAACTTTCCTGAAGTTATCAGAGTCAGATTTCAAGTAATCAAACTTTCAACTACTTTTTTTTAATATTTTATTTATTTATTTGACACAGAGAGAGAGACAGAGAGACAGAGACAGCGAGAGTGAACACAAGCAGGGTGAGTGGGAGAGGGAGAAGCAGGCTCTCCACGGAGTAGGACCCTTGCTGGGATCATGACCTGAGCCGAAGGCAGACGCTTAATGACTGAGCCACCGAGGTGCCCTGCATCTGCTTTTCTTAATAGATATTGTGACAAGTATTTTACCATTTGCTTTAGTTGTTGGAAAGGTCAAGAGAGTTATTAACCCACTGTAGATATGCAATGTTACAATTTCCCCTGATCCCATTACAATATTGTAATTTTGTCTTTATAGCTTTCTTCATTTTATTACAATGTAATTTTATCCTTTATGTTTGGTTGTATAATATATTTACATAATATATAATTACATACAATTATATATTATATATGTAAGTATATTTTTAGAATATATGTTTATATGCTATATAATAAATTTATTATTATATATATTTTAAAACCACCTCTGATCATAAAAAAATATATAAATGCATGCAAAAAAAAATAATAAAACTCACAAAGACCTCAGCAAATTACACTTCTGACAGTATCAGATTGATTCCTTGGAGAGTAGCTCTATTTTCACTGAGTAGATCAGGAAGGAACCAGAGGAGGGAAAGAGTGAAAAAGTGGCATGGGAAACTTAAAGAGACAGAAGTAAACTCTCTGTCAGTTTCTTAGAATCAACCTAGCTGATACGATGGATGTGGTCTGTTTAAATGGTATGATTTGTCAAAAGCTTTCTTTTTAGGGCGCCTGGGTGGCTCAGTGGGTTAAAGCCGCTGCCTTCGGCTCAGGTCATGATCCCAGGGTCCTGGGATCGAGGCCCACATCGGGCTCTCTGCTCAGCGGGGAGCCTGCTTCCTCCTCTCTCCTCTCTCTCTGCCTGCCTCTCTGCCTACTTGTAATCTCTCTCTCTGTGTCAAATGAATAAATAAAATCTTTAAAAAAAAAAAAAAAAAAAAGCTTTCTTTTTAATACATAACTAGAAACAAATACTCTCCAGAGTATATTGTGTTCTGAAATGCCTGATTTATGCCCAGCATATCAGCTATAGGCAACCAACTTCTATGTCACTCTGATTATTTTTCACCAAGAGAGAAAAAGAACGGGCAATGTAATCAATATTTACTTTCCATGAACTCTTCTTTATTGTCAAGATGTTCCTATGGCTTGAAGGAATTTTGACCAAAGTATAACATTTGTCTCATTTTCTCCTTCCCTGTGGTTACAGTGGAGCTAATTCTTGTTTTAAATTCTTTTTTCTTATAAGCAACTCTTTTCATGGTATGCTTGGGGACATGGGGATTTTGCTTTCCAGTTCAGATTAATAAAGTCTGAGGAATACACATTTTTCTTCCAGATAAATTTAGAAGTATTTGGATAGATTTTAAAAATTTCTCCAATAGTAGAAAAATAAAAGAGAATCCTTTTTATAGTAGGAAACTCATTATAATCAAAACCATAGAGCCTACCATTAAAACCATAAAACCTACCCATTTTAAGGGTCTTTTGCATGAATATGATAGTGGTTAAATGACACATTATCCATCTGTATACTCTGCAGATGTTTTGAACCAGCAAGGAGAAGGCAGATGTAATTTAAATATGCATTGTTCTTTTAGTGTTTCTGGGTCCCTGGTGAAGGGTCTGGTCTTTTAGCCGGTGGTTTAGGATTTCAGCAGCTTTTCTTTGGGTTAGTAAGAACAGTCATTACGGGGAGAGATGACAAGAGTTGAAAAAATTTATGATAGAAAAGAAATACAATAAAGAAACTCTCTGTAAAAAGCCAATGCAAATTACATTAAGTAGATATTCACAATAAAGAATCACATTTGTAAAGGAAGCAGAAATTCTTTTTTGCTTGGGATTAATTGTGTACCAAATTCACTATAAAGAGATTGGCTAAATATCTATATCCAGGATATTTACCAGTGACATGGACCTGGCTTAATTACACAGAGAGAAGAGAAATTAACATTTATTGAGATCTTACTGCCATACACTGTTCCAATGATTTCAAATATCTTGCCTTACAAATGCAATTAACCTCAGTTTTTCAGAAAATTACATAAATTATCAAGGAGATTTTCAAGTAATTCCATGCCACAAAACTAGTAGCTTATATATCTGGAATTTGACTCTGCCCCCATCTGCTCCCAAGACTCATCCCCACACTGTGTCAAGCTGGCTTCAACTAAATGAAGATTGCATCTTTGCAGTTCTTTAAAAAAGTTTTTACGAGTCTGGAGATAGTTATGTTTTTATACTATTCAATTACAACTATTTTCCATTAGTCTAAGATTCTTACTGGAATTTGTATAATCGCTGTGTACAAATTTATTAAAACATATGACTGCTTTGACTCTTGCTACTAATTTGTTTAGTATCATTTCAGTAGTGAAAATCTTATAATATATCCACTATGTTCTCTTATTAAATGGTCCAGAAACTGTACAACATGAAATATATTTTCCCCTCACAGATCTGATGTCCAGTTCTATCAAACGGCGAATGTGCATCAGTGTTCCTTCCGGTGCTAACACAACTGTCTCCTAACCATTTCAGAAGTATAAGCAAAATGCAGGCAGCCCCTTGTCATGACAGGCCAGGGTACAAACTCTGCTTACCTCCTCTCCTGATAAATGTTCAAGAGCTGGTTTAATCTAAAGGAAACATTAATTTTAAAGATAAATGGTAACTCTGCATTATTATATGTCTATGTGAAGAGGTCATGCCACAAAAAGTAACAAATGTAGTCTTTGGCATCAACAAACCAGACTAAAATGCTGGATCCATCAATATTTTGGGGAAGCTGAGCAAATTAACTCATCCTTCTGAGTCTTGGTTTCCTCCACTGTAAAATGAAAATAATAATTTGAGTTAGCAATTCTGAAGGATACATATGATAATTTACGCAAAGCTCTGGACACATTTTAGAATCCATATATTAGTGTTTATGATCTCTTTTCTAAATACTTTCTACTGTCTTCACCTCCTTGTCCCAACCTCCAGTAGGAACAGGCTAATTAATTCTCTTTACATATTTGCCGAGTGTAATTTAAACTTTTTTTTAATGGAATGCTACAAATGAAAGGATTTTTTTTTCACAAATTCAACTTTTAGCCACGTTCTATCAGTTTGACTATATGGCTGCAACCACTGTTTCCTTTCCTTTGTTGAACCTAAAAGTAAACATACAGGAGATTTTTCAGAACTGCCAAAGCAGAAACACATAGAACTCTAAGAGATAAGAGGAGTATGCCTCCCTCAATCATTGGTCAAAACTAAAAGCAGTATGGCTATGACCTTTCTCAAATGACAGAAAATGAGCTGATAGTAATTGGAAATCTGGTTTGGGTTTTCAATGTTCACATTTTTGTGTCTATCATAAAGTAGTTGCTGACACAAATTGAATCCGTTCACTCTTTGGGGGAAGGTCATCAGGAAAAGTCAGCTCAAAGCTGTGGCGGCTGATAAGGCTTTGCAGGTCTTGCTACCAATCGTGAAAATAACTACTGGTGATGGCACAAGGTTCAGGGAAGATAAATTTTGAAACTGGTCCTATTCACCTGCAGAAGAGCCAGAGTCAGAGCTATGAGCCTGTGTGAAACCCCCAGAGGGCAATCATGGTGCATTTATTACCAGACTGTTGACTCAGTGCTTACTAAATAGGTCCTATTTCTTAATTTAATGTATCTCCAGTGTTCCTGACTTTTTGTTTGATCTTTATTGCTAGTTTTTGACAAATAATATTTGTCACTTTTGAAGATGCAACAAAATGCCAATCCTATTTCAAAGCTGGAGCGAGGGCAAAATTAGACACTGCACAAGGTCTTGGCCACCTTTTGGTTAGATTGGTCTTTGTTCCTGACTCGATCTACCTCCAGCCAGGCAGTGATTTGTCAGAGCTCCTGTGCTGATGTAAGACAAGACAGTAACTCCAACATTGAAGGAGTCTGGTTCTAAAATAACCCAATGCCTGAGCCTTTCAGATTAACTGGGTGATTCTATTTCCCCTAAAGACATTTTAATTCTAAACTTTCATGAAAATATCCACTTTCTTTTTTTTTTTTAAGATTTATTTATTTATTTATTTGACTGACAGAGAGAGAGATCACAAGTAGGCAGAGAGGCAGGCAGAGAGAGGAGGAAGCAGGCTCCCCACTGAGCAGGGAGCCCAATGTGGGGCTTGATCCCAGGACCCTGAGATCATGACCTGAGCTGAAGGCAAAGGCTTAACCCACTGAGCCTCCCAGGCACTGGAAAATATCCACTTTCAAACAGTCATTTATAAGCCAACCAAATGAGGCAGAGACATTTTTCCCCCCACATTAAACAGACATGAAAGACATATATTTGAAAATGATCCACTTTGTACAGTAAAGTACAGTAAAATGTAAAAAAATTGTTTTAGCACAGGAAGGTAGTTTTACAACACAATTACATTATTTTACAGCAACAGAAACACTGAGTATTACAAGGTAGCCATCAATGGAAAAACAAATATATAAATATTATTAAAATCATATTGTACTGCACACTTAGAATTTACATTGAAATTAGAGCGAAATTACATGGCCGGCTCCTTTGTAACAAAGTGGAACATGGAACACTCTAGTTGTAAATTTTCTTATAAATAAACATCTATAAAATAATTCTGCAAGTACTATTAGAATCAGGAATAAATGTGTAGAAACAGACGGAAGAAGGTGTTTCTTCGTGTTTTATGTCCTTGCCCTTTATTGTTGTCATTGCCATGCTTTTTCTCATCAGGCCTAAGTCATCAACGCAGCCTTCAATGGCAAACGAATAAATAATGTTTAGACTCCAGTTGTAGTTGTGCCAACCTCTCCTCTTGCTGCTAAGCCAGATGGTGACTTGCAATTCAAAGCAAGAGTGCATAATCCAAAGAGCATGTGCTTTGGAAAAAACTGACCTTGGTGCCAACCCCGGTTTTACCCCTTATTAACTGTGTAATATTAGACAAATTCCTTGAGCCCTCTTGGGGCACCAGAGTGGCTCAGTTGGTTAAACATCTGCCTTTGGTTCAGGTCATGATCTCGGTGTCCTGGGGTTTGGCCCTGGGATGGGCTCCCTACTCGATTCTGGAGCCTGCTTCTTTCTCTCCCTCTGAGCACCTCCCTGCCCCCACATTCATGCTCTCTGTCACTACCTCTGTCTCTCTCTCAAATAAATAAAATATTTTTTAAAGATTTTTATTTATTTATTTGAGAGAGAGAGACAGAGAAAGTATAATCAGGGGGAGTGGCAGGCAGAGGGAGAGGGAGAAGCAGACTCCCTGCTGAGCAGGGAACCCAACATGGGGCTTGATTCCAGCACCTCGAGGTCATGACCTGAGCTGAAGGCAGATGCTTCACCAACTGAGCCACCCAGACACCCTATTAAATAAAATCTTTAAAGACAAATTCCTTGTGCCCTCTGACTTCAGGGTCCTCATCTCTAAAATGGGGATAGCAGTAATCTCACAAGATTACTGTAAGGTTCTAATGGGAGAAAACTTATGTAAAACAAGCTAGTGCAGGGCTGAACCTCACATTGGGGATCTGACTGATGTGTCCTACAGGAAATGAAGAGATGACCACACAGTGTTGGCAGTGATCACATCAACATCCTGGTGCGTGCAGCTTGGGCACTACAAAACTGGCCCTAATATTCAGTTCACAGAATCAAAGAAGGGAGTTTCTTCTGTAATTCATAAAGTTTCTCTACCTTAAAGTCCCATCTCCTGTGGGAAATAGTGTGCCCTCCAAGCACCAGCCTCCTTGGTGAAACACAGTTTCTCATCTCTCCCATTAGACAAAAGATAGTTCTTTCTTTCCTGCTCTTACTTCATGATGACTATGACGCTATTTATTTTTTTTTATTCCTTATGATGTTAGTATCTTGTTTATAAGCTTTTTTTGCAGTCATACATTAGACACTTGAGAGAAAGACCTCATCAGCATTTCCACCTGATCTCCAAAACACTGTATACCCAGTACCTTTAATCCACTCAACACACTCTCCCAATAGGCAACAGAGTGATAACCCGTAACAGAGTTTTTCCCCAAAGTTATATAATAAAAGCTGAAAAACATGAAGTCAGTACATCTCCATCACAAAAAAGACCTCAAAATCATCGTCATGAAACTAGAGGAGCAGCTCTTCAAACTAGGAATCTCTTGGGAAGTATTCACCCTATGGGTGATTTTCCCTGTATCTCCTGCCTTCCTCCACTCTGTGTTGGTGCATATTGCAACAAATTGTAAGAAAGGAATCCAGCTTTCAGAGTAGATACATTTGGGATGCCTGGGGGCTCAGTTAAGTGTCTGCCATAAACTCAGGTCTAGATCCCAGGGTCCTGAAATCAAGCTCCACTTCAGGTTCCCTGCTGAGCAGGAAGTCTTCTTCTCCCTCTGCCCCTCCCCCACCTCATGCTTTTTCTCTCTCTCAAGTAAATGAATCTTAAAAAAAAAGAGTAAATATGTTTTAACAAGTTTCATCTAAATATTAAAAAGCAGGACACTAGGGAGGGTATGTGCTATGGTGAGTGCTGTGAAATGTGTAAGCCTGATGATTCACAGACCTGTACCCCTGGGCAAATAATACATTATATGATAATATAAAAAAAATAAATAAAAAAGCAGGATGCTAATTTATTCACTTACCATAAGACATATTATCATGAAGACCCAGTGTTTGAAGTCCTCACCATGAGTAAATTTTCTTCCTCTTTCCACTATGTGGAATTACTATCACATGCAAACTAAGAAGAAAAATTTCCATAATTAATATTCTCTTCTCCAATTATCTCACATCTTTCTGAATCACAAGGGGGCAGAGAAGGCAGAGCTCCCACCCAGAGTGTTTTGTTGCTCAATGTTTGTTGAATTGTTTGAATAAGCAGGACCTCTCCTTTCCCTATTTAAAGAAAAATATGTATTTTGTAGTTGATCTTCTGAATTGTGGCTATTGTACATTTTAAAAATAATCACTCATAAATATTGTTACTGCTTGTAGCTATTTTCTTTACTCAAGTTAAAGGAATTTTATTGATTAGGGGGCCTTGCTAGTGACTTTAAGAGTAGAGTGTGAATGACCACCAACTGTGGACTTGTGTACCACAAAGGCTGTGATCCTGCTTTTATGTGTCTTTTGTTATACTCCTTCAAATTAGGAGTATATATGTGTATATGCAGCAATATTCAATAAAGGATAGCTACTAATATATATGCATTTGAAATATATTCAAGATAATAAAAGTTATCAAACATAAGGCATATATTACAGCAATTTCCAGCTCTATCTGATACTTGTTTTTTCAAGCATTACGTATCAAATCCATTGCCACCTTCACTCCTGGAATGTCTTTCCAACACTTGTTGATATTTTCATGTCAAAGATTGTGTTTCCCTAAATAGTAAAAGTGAAAGGACAGATATCAAATGGGAGGAGAACTCAATTAACAATGAACAAGACATGTTTATTGGGCTTTTATTGGCATTCTACTCAATGTGGAAGTGTCTATAGGAAGGCTGGTTAGAGTAGCTGCAGTATCTAGGGCAGAATCATAGACTCCAAAAAGAGTTGTCACTCCATCTATAAAGTCCCAAGCGATGTAGATCATAGCTGGGAGTAAGAATCACTCCATCTTCATTGCACTGTGCTCACTGACTGAATTTAAAGGCTGTGTCAGAAGGAAGTACTGGCCGGTGTTTTGATGAGCTATTTCTTCAAATTCTATTCTCAGCAAGGAGCTGGGACAATAAAGATGAAGTATTTGGGAAGGTACGAAGCTTCTTCCCCATGTTCTCTCCTGATGCTTTTTGCTGGATTGTTTACCATGCTGTCTGAAAACAAAACAAAACAAAACAAAACAAAACAAAACAAAACAAAAAACATTGAAACCAGAGAGGTTCTGAGTATTTACTGACTCTAAGGCATGGAGAGAGTAGAGAACAACTGACACAGTGTGCAACTTCTTCATATAAAGTGGTACCAAAGCTCCAAGTTCTAGAATGTATGGAAGTTGTGTGAACTCTCTCCTTGTCTAACATGATTTATGTAGTAACTGCTTCAGTGCTGGAAACTCCCTCAAACTGTAACTGGTGCCACATACTCAGTATTCCCCCAGTCATGATTTCCATGTTTTGATCTGGTCATTCGTCCACCTCTGTCTAATTAATGCATTCTAACTGTTCACTCAGACGCTTCTTGGATTTTCACGTCACTGTGGGTCAGACAGGACATAGTGGTTGATGCAAGTGTGTGAACTTGTGGGAGGTGGCTGTGTCTCCAGTTCTTGTGATAAGGAGCAACAAATCACCCTAAGCAGGCTGAGCTATAGAAACTCCATGTTTTTTTTTTTTTATTTTAGTTATTCCTCACAGGAGACTCCAAGGGATAAACTTCAGTTTCAGCAGATTTATTGTTAAGGTAGTGTTCAAACTTCCAAAATGCCATGATATTTTCCCAGGTCAGACAGGTTCCAAGGGGAAAATTCTGAGCATTTTGGTAAAATTATTATTAGAATAGCCCTAGTAGGCTGATCCCAGGAAACCCTACATAAAGAGCATAGGGTCTCCTTCATTCAAAATATCACTTTAACTTTCTATTTAATTGGAAGTGAACTGAATGAGGGACCAACCAGTTTCCCAGGTGGTTAACAACAAATTTTCCTGAGAGGCATGTTTTCTGGCTTTTGAACACCTCGGATTCTACAAAATTTAATTCCCTAACTGAGGAAGGGGGTACTACTGGGAATAGAAAGGAGAAAAGAAAGGGATTTGTTTTTGCTATTTCGGATATCATGGTCACATTCAAAGCACTTTCTAACACATTTACTTTCAGAAATCCTCACATTTTCCTGAGGGGCAGATAAGTGTTTTTATCCTAATTTTACAGATGAAAAACTTGAAACCCAAGGTTAAGTGACTTGCTTGCAGCAGCACTGGGAGCCAATGTCAAGATCAGGCTTCCAACATCAGTGTTTGATTGCTGGAACTACTCGACCACGACTCTAAGTATAACGCAAATGTTTGGAAAATGGTTTTAACTGCTCTTAGGAATGTAAACATTCTGAACTGTGTTCTGGGTCAGAATACACTTTCCAGATCCCTGACAAACAGGGAAATAGTAAAGGCAGAATGATGGCTGCTATATTTAACTAAGATGGCTACTCATGCAAATAAGTTGGTAGGTTAATTCGTTCATCACTTGTATTTGCATATGTCAATTCTGCAAACAATTATTTAGCAACCAATAGCACAATTATACTAAATTACAAATATATACACATGTACATGTTATAAATGTATAACACCCACTTTTCCAGCTATTATGTATAGTAATTTTTCAGTGTCATGTTATCTGGTAATTCATATATATTATTACACATATTAAAACAAGTATTATCTCATTTAAAAATTAAACAACATTGCATAATAGACGTTATGGTCCCAATTTTGTAAGCGAGGAAGCTTACAAGTTCCACAGTAAGTCCCTTATGAAGCCAGTATTCTTACCTAGGTTGGTGCTGGAAAGAACATTGGCTTTTGTATCTCACAGACTTGAATTCTAGTTCTAGTTTCACCACTTACTGAAGAAGTAACCATTGTATTATTAAAATTCTATGAGTTTAAGTTTCCTTACTCCAAAAATGGAAATGTTAATAACTAATATCACTGCCCAACAATACAGGACCTTCATGAGGATCAAGAAAAAAAATGTGTTTTTAGTATATAATAGGTTTTATTATTTTCCCCCCAGAAAGTTAAGGGTCCTTCTAAAAATAACTTAAAAGTACTCTGGATAAAGCTATTTTAAAACATCTTAAAAATATTGGTGATTAGGTGATTAAGTAAGATACTATCAGAACATTTTCACATCCAAGTGAAGGCAGAAATATACTATAGCAAGCTGAAAGCAGCAGTTGGCTTTCACTTCAGAGCATTTTGTTTTAGTTACCAGGTGGACCTGAGCTTTGATCTTTGTAGACTCATATGGAAATGAGTGAGTAGATGACAAAGTCTAGATCCTATACAAGGTCTGATAGGAAATCCTCTCACAAATAATGATGATGCTGAAGAGTTACAGGTCATTGAAATAAGGAACTAAATATGTTAAGCAGGCAACATAAAAATGTAATATTTTGATAAAGATTGGGGGCTGAAATGTGACTGAACATTTGAAATAAGTTCAATCATCATTTTGTGCTTACAACTCAGATGGTCCAAAAATTTCCAAGATGAGAATTTAATTTACAGCAACTTAAATTAGTAGTGTCCCCCCAGAGACTAATAAGAAGCAAATACAGACATATTCTAGATCAAAATAACTTCAATCCATATGAAAAAAAAGGATATTAGAAAATAGCATGAAGTAAAAATAGCTACACTCACAATAAACTAAGACACCATGAACAAGAACCAGCACAAAGAAAAGACAAATAGAACCATAAAAATCATATGTGGATCTGTTAAACACATGTAATTAAAAAAATTGAACTGAGGAGTATTTGCAACAAGAAACTATAAGTAATAGAGAAGTTGGTTGGATAAACAGCCAATGTAACTATTAGAAATAAACTGAAAACATAATTAAAATTAAGATTTTTTAATTTAAATTTTGTTAACATGTGAGCTGAAATGTTGAGTACATTAGATTACCTTCTCACATATAATAATTATAAAATCTGAACATAGCATTTTAAAGTCCTATTTGATTAAACTGTAGCGTAACTATGATATATATGAAAGAAGAAATTTGGTAGGTGAGATTTACAATTCTGTGGCTTTTACTTGAAGATGTAGAATTTTTTTCTTCATGGATTGGCAGTACCCGAGGACAGTTTAAGGCTTTCAGAACAGTAAGAAAGTCAGGGAGAAATCCTAAAAGAGAATGAACCATACAAGGGTTGAGCCCCCAAATTCCATTTATAAAAAAATCCACCTCAATCCTTTGCCGATTGTTATGACTGTACTGGGATGAGCCTTCAGAGCTCAACACAAAGAGGCATCTGAGAGTTAAAAGACTAGAAAAAGATCAGAAATGAAGGCCACTGAAGGTAAGACAGAGTTTGGAATTTGAATCAAGTCACTTTAGTTACCTTCTAGAACAACCACCACAAAATTACTTGTTAGAAAAAGTCAGCAGAATATAGAATCTCTAAAACATGCATAATATGCCATTGAAAATCTAGATGAAGAGGGAGAAAGGATCAATAAATTCAAATCAAAGTAGTAGAACTCATGCAATCAGAAGAGCAACAAGACAAAAGAATGAATAAAAGTGAAGATAGCTCAAGAGTCTTATGGGATAACATCAAGCCAACTAACATACAAGTTATAAGGATCCAAGGAGAAGAGGGAGAGAATGGGGTAGGAATTTAATTGAAAAGATAATGACTGAAAATGTTTCAGGATTTTTTTTTCTCTAGTGCCTGCGATTCTTGGTCATGCCACTTCAAAGACTGAAGAGGTAGACCAGACAAAGAGCAGTGGGTAGCAAAGAAAAGTTTATTGAGAGATAGCACAAATCTTCCAAAGAGGGGGGGGACCCTAGAGGGTTTCTGTTTTGGTGTTCGGATCTAGGGTTTTTTATGGACCCATTGGCAGGCTATTTTAATCTGGTTAACCCTCTGTGGGTCTGTTGTCCAATCAGGATTTTGTCCACATGTTCATGTACCAATCAGGTAATTGTTCATGTGGGAAAGGGTATAGGGCACCTTCTAAGGTGGTGTAGAATAATCCTCTTAGGACAAGGGCCTCTTGCCCCTTCCTGCCTTTCTTCAGACTATCTTCCATTAAAAACATCCCTTACCTTGAGAAGGAAACAGATGAGGGACCACTTTCTAACTCATTCCAAGAGGCCAGCTCCCGGTACCAAAGCCAAACAAAGGTACCACAAAAAATAAAACTTCAAACTCCTAACTCATCTCATCTGCTGTTGAACCCCTCTATTATATGCTTTGGTTCAGTTACTACATTCTTCAACTCTGCATCTCCTGCTTTGTCTTCCTTGTATTTTTTAAAATTTTTTTTTCAGATTTTATTTATTTGAGAGAGAGAGAGAGCATGAGGGAGGAAAAGGTCAGAGGGAGAAGCAGACTTCCCGTGGAGCTGGGAGACTGATGCAGGACTCGATCCCAGGACTCCAGGATCATGACCTGAGCCGAAGGCAGTTGCTCAACCAACTGAGCCACCCAGGTGCCCTCCCACTTTTTTTAATTCTTGCCTTGTTCGCATTGTTCTGAATTTAGTGATCATAATTTTTATCTCTTTTTTGAGTAAATTTCTTATCTCTGTTTCATTAAGGTCTTTTGAGGTTTTATGTTGTTCTTTTGTTTAGAACATACTCCTCTATTTGTTCATTTTATTTGGCTCTCTATATTGGTTTCTAAGTATTAGATAAAATAGCCATATTTCCCAGTCCTGAAGAAGTGGCACCATGGTGGTGATGAAACTTGCCATTCAACTTTGCTCTAACTCTTGTTCTAATTTAGAACCTTTGTCCAATCAGCCTACTTTATTTTTAATGGCCCACCACAGTTGAGGGTGTGCCAAGACCTGTCAGTGTCACAGGGGCAGAGAATCTCAGTCCACAGCTAGAGTCCGCCTGTTTGGAAGCCAGACCTCCAGGCAGCAGTATTTAATGTAGGGAACTATACCTGTTCCAGAGGAAGACTGAAAGATCAGCATTTATGTCTGTATCCTGTATACTGAGTCAGCTAAGAACTTTTTCTTTTTTTGCTACTGTTCCATTGAACCTATGAATGTAAATGTCACTGGCCCCCAAAGCCAGGTATCAATTGATTTTTTTCTGTGAACAGTGCCGCAAAAGATGGGGCCTCAGGTATGTATACAAGATCCTTTTTAGAGACATTGGCAACCTGGAGTGGGCAGAGGGAAAGCCAGAAAGATAATGCCTATTCTCTGAGATGTCTGGGGAAGATTACACCTGGTCCTTAGATTTGTGTTTAATTGTGTTTACTTTGTCTTTAATTAGCTTATAAGTTAAGCTATGGGATGCTTCTAAGAAAGACTGTGAGTTTCAGTCATTTGCCTCTCCCCTGTGCCATGGGGTTAGCCAGTTAACAATTTTTTCTCCAGGGCGCCTGGGTGGCTCAGTGGGTTAAAACCTCTGCCTTCGGCTCAGGTCATGATCTCAGGGTCCTGGGATCGAGGCCCACATCGGGCTCTCTGCTCGGCAGAGAGCCTGCTTCCTCCTCTCTCTCTGCCTAGTTGTGATCTCTCTCTCTGTCAAATAAATAAATAAAATCTTTAAAAAAAAAAAGAATTCTTTCTCCACTTGTTACAATTCCATGGGACCCAGGAATATAAGCCCCTCTGGCTGCCAGAGAGGCAATTAAGTGGTGTCTCTGGGTGGCAACCACAAAGTTTGGGGCACTTGATATCAGTGCTCAACAAGCACCTGGAGAAAAGCTTAATATCCTTAGGCATTAGGAAAACATAAAGCAAAACCATGAGATATAATTTTGTATACACTGGGATGGCTATACACAAATAACCAGAAAATAACAAGTGTTACGGATGTGAAAAAATTGGAGCTCTTATACATGGATGGAAATATATAATAGTTCAAGCACTGTGGAAAACAGTTTGGTGCCTGCTTGGAAAGTGAAAATAGGGTGGAAGGAGAGATGAATAGTTGAGCCAACAGGATTTTTAGGGCAGTGAAACTACCCAGTATGATATTATGATGGTAGAAGCATGTCACATACATTTGTCAAAATCCACAAATGTGCAATACCAAGAGTGAACCCTAATGTAAACTGTGAACTTGGGGTGATAATCTTCTGTCAATATAGGTTGATCAGTTGTACAAAGATACTGCACTGGGGCAGGATGTTCATAGTGGGGTAAGCTACACGTGTGGGGATGGTGCGTATATGGAACTCTTTGCTTTCTGCTCCACTTTGAACCTAAAACTGCTACAAAAAATAAAGCCTATTTTAAAAAGGTTAATCATTGCAACGATGTGGATGGAACTAGAGGGTATTATGCTGAGCGAAATAAGTCAATCAGAGAAAGACAATTATCATATGATCTCTCTGATATGAAGAATTTGAGGGCCAGGGCGGGGGGGTCATGAGGGGTAGGGAGGGAAAAATAATGAAACAAGATGGGATGGGGAAGGAGACAAACCATAAGAGACTCCTAATCTCACAAAACAAACTGAGGGTTACTGGGGGGTGGGAGGGTAGGGATAGGGTGGATGGGTTATGGACATTGGGGAGGGTTTGTGCTTTGGTGAATGCTGTGAAAGATGTAAGCCTGATGATTCACAGANTACCTGTACCCCTGGGGCAAATAATAGTAATTAACAAAAATAAAATAAGTAAATAAAAATAAATAAATAATACAATAAATTCCAAAAGAAAAAAAATTTTAAAAAGGTTAATCATATATTAATCATATGACCCAGTATTCTATTCCCAGGTATATATCCGAAAGTAATGAAAATCAGTATTGAAACACATACCTATACAAAAATATTCATAGTATCCTTATTCTCAAGAGACAAAGGTGCAAATCACCTAAATGCACACAAAGCATGAAGGAGTAAACAAATTGTGGGGTGTACATATAATGGAAAATTATCAGTCAGAAAATGATGTATATAATCACTATATACACTTTATAACCACTATATGCTTATGCAGTTTTCTTTTTGAGTGAGAAAAATGTTTTAAAACTAGAAGCACATATTGATTGTACAACATTGTGAATGTACTTGATATCACTGAACTATATAGTAGAAAATGGTTACTTTTATTGTATGCAGGTTTTACATTAAAAAAAAAATCATGGGTGCACCTGGGTAGTGCAATTGGTTAAGCATCTGACTCTTCGTTTTGGCTCAGGTCGTGATCTCAGGGTGATGAGATTGAGCCCTGTGTCAGGCTCCATGCTCAGCATGGATTCTGCTTGAGACTCTCTCTCTCTCTCTCTCTCGCCCTCTGCCCCTCCCACTCATGCTCTCTCTCCCTCAAATAAATATACAAATCTTAAAAAAAAATAACTCATCATAGATTAGTTGGAGAAAAAAGAAGGAAAAGTGAGATATGTCTGTTATTGATCAAATCATAGCTTATTAAGTCAGGAAAATTTAGAAACAGACTTGTAGATGATATACATTCAAGTGACATCTTCTTATACTTTATATTAAATATGGGTTATTAAGAAAATATTGAAATCATGTTTCTGCTTACTCGTGTAAAAATCATAGGAAATTATTAAAATGGAGTTTATTTACAAGTAATTTATAAATGCTGTAAAACTTCCTTTAGTTTATTTGAAGATAGCCTGATTTCTGGATTAGGGTAAGAAGATCTATCACTTTTTGGGCACCTGGGTGGCTCAGTTGATTAATCAACTGCCTTTGGCTCAGGTCATGATCCCAGAGTCCCAGGATCGAGTCCCGCATCAGGCTCCCAGCTCCACAGGGAGTCTGCTTCTCGCTCTGATCTTCTCCTCTCTCATGCTCTTTCTCACTCTCTCTCTCTCAAGTAAATAAATAAAATCTTTTTAAAAAGTTCTATAATTTTTGTGAAATCTACATTTTATAAGTAAATATTTTAAGCATACCTAATATTTAGATAAATTGTAGTTCAGTTCCATAGAAACTGTATCATTCAAGTCATTTTAATATTACTAAACACAGGGATGATAGGTATAGTGATAACAATAATCATGTGAATTTCAGAAAAAGGTTTCTGATTCCCTCCTTGCTTCTCAAAGCCCAATTATGTAACTGAAGAACTTGTACTGAAGCAAAACTTGATATAGTACCAAGTTCTGTCATGTTTCCATCTATTATGTTTCCCCATGCAATGATGCAATGTACATGGAAAGGTTGGACATCAGCTTACCTATCTCTAAGGATATTTTGATAATTAGATAACTGTTTTCTAATTCTACAGTTCTGATAGGAAATTAATTCAAAACATTTTCTTTATTTGCTAGTTCATGTTAAAATTTCCAATGGAATACCTCACACTATTTCAATGTCCATAGTAAAGCATTTGAATTTATGTTTAATTAAATTGGGAATGGTTTGACATTCATGTGACATTACTCAACCATTTCTTCTTATTTATAACATAGCTCCTATTGGCGTTATATCTCCTATATCTAACCATTCTTAATATTTTACATTATTTTTACATCAAATCAAGGAAATTGGTGTTATTGTCCTTTTTTAATGATAAGAGAACTGAAGTATAAAGAAGTTAATTAAGTGTGCCCATGACCATAAAAGAGGTTTTTTAGGACTTAAAATCATGCTTTTAAGCACTGCATAATATAGCTTAATGTATCATTAGCATATATATATTTGAAGATTAAAAAAAAGATTATTCTGCCATTGAGAAGCTTTCAGTGTAGTTGGGGACATAATATTGAAACCCATATATTATTAGGTCATGGATGACCTTATCATCCATGAGCTTTGATTTACTTATTAGTAAAATAGATTTAAATATCTTGCCTGCTTCTAGGGTGCCTGAGTGGCTCAGTCTGTTCAGCATTTGTCTTTGGCTTAGGTCATGATCCTAGGTCCTGCAATCAAGCCCCAGATCCAGCTTTCTGCTCAGCAGGGAGTCTGCTTCTCCCTCTCCCTCCACCACTCCCCCTGTTTGTGCTGTTTTGCTCTCTCTCACCCACTTTCTCTCTCCCAAATAATTAAATAAAATCTTTAAAAAAATCTTGCCTGCTTCATCCACAAATTTGTGTTTGCCTGTTTATGATACATAGCAAAATTAAAGCATTGATTATTAATTTAATAGGGACCAGAAGGCCATTCTATTTAACTAAGATAAGTAACAAAATTATTCATTAAACACCTACTGGTACCAGGGAATATGCTATTTTTAGTTTAATCCTCAAAATAGATTGTGGAAGGTAAGTATTATAATACTAACTTTATAGGAAAAACAATTATTAAGAGATGTTAAATAATTTGCTCCGAGTGGAAAAATAAAAGGAGAAGGTGATATTAAAAGTCATGTCCAAGGGGTACCCCTTGGGCAAATAATAAAAATAAAATTAAAAAAAAAAAAAAAGAAAAAAGAAATAGCTTAGAATATTTCAATAAGATCACAAATATCTAAGTGTTTCTAATGATACGAGTTTTTGAATTTATATAAACAAAGCTCTCAGATTTTCTGTTTTACTTTTTAACTTAGATATTCTATATTGTACATATGCCCTAGACTTCGAGTGGAAAAATAAAAGGAGAAGGTGATATTAAAAGTCATGTCCATCTGGCCAAGATTCCCAAACTCCTTCCACAGGCTCCTCTCCAATCAGATCAAATGTGCATGAATCCATGTCAGTCATTATGGTGCTCTGTGAGCTCAGTGATATACTGGCTATCTTAAAGCCTCATTTCCCACATCTCTGGGCCTTAAGCTGAATCTTCTGCCATTTGGTTGCAAATTAACCTGTCAGATACAATGTTTAAATTGTTTTTCTTCCACTGGTAACAAAGCATGGATTGGAACAGTGAGATATTGAAGGTGGAGAAGTATATTACAAGACTGTTGAAGTTATAAGAATGTGAGCTCAGGGGTGTGAATGTGAGATCAGGGTCATACCAGGAAATGACATGCAGAATATGAGAGAAGAATGTACGACAAATACAGCAAGACTCGATCATGTAAGAATTTGTATGGGGAGTAAAAGAAGAGCATGTTTTTAAACTAATACCAAAACATTTTACTTAAGAGACTAGCTTAATGGTAGAAGGTCTGAAAGAAAGTGTTAGGATGAGAAGAAATCCTAGATTCAAATATGAAAGATCATTTCTAACTTCACAGAACTCACCAGTTTGTGGGGAAGACATAGAATCAGACAGTTAAGAGAATGGAATAATGCTATGGTTTCAGAAATGTTGCTTTAGACACCACTTTGTACCCTGCATACAGTCCCTTACCTGGATGAGGAAAGGAACATTACCGAGGTCCCTCTTGGTTACCCACAGGAGTTGTGACCCACACAGGTAATGTGAGCCCACACACTTCTATTTACAGATGACCACAACAAAGCAGATGGGGCCAATCAGCACCTGTTCCTCATTTTCAAGATTGCTTACTAAGTAATTCATAATGGTAATCAATGATGGACTGATAATTAATGAGATGCAGCCTTACCAGAGAACGGGTCTAGCATGACCCATAAATGAAAATTGCAGGGATCCCATAGCTGATAACTTGCCTAGCATGAGGTAATCTGCACACAAACACTCAGCTCCATCCCTCATGACTTGTGACTGCCAGATGAGGAGCACTCACTCTACTATGCTGGTCATCAGGGGGCCTGGATGAAGTCTATCACATTCTGTGAGTTTGCTGGCTGCCTGGGCCCAAGGCCAATGCCACTGGTTAAGCAGAAGAGGCATTGCAGAATTTTCTCATAGGATTGCTGAAAAGCAATTATTGAGAATAAATTTATTCTCCCAGATTGAAAACTCAAATAGTCTTAATCATACTCTTTGGATTGCCATCCATTCATCTCAATAATTTTTGGAATTTTTTATAAATTTAGTTTCAAGGGGGGTGATAGACTTAGTTCTTCAAGTTAAATAGGTGTGGTGTCAGAATTAGGCTAGGAGATTTTGTCATGCAAACTGTCAGTCTCAAGCTCAAGGAAAATCACCTCTCAAATCCTCAATTCTTCCATCTATAAAATATAAATGATACAAATAACTACCCTTAAAATTGTTATGTAGATTAAATGAGATAACATTAGTCAATGCCTAGCATAATGTCTAAAATGTAATAGGATTTTTGATCAATCTATTTTTTCCCATCCCTTTTCCCACTGAAACCTAGTTAAGTCATAATCTCCTTTTCTTCTATTTATAAAGCATTCCTTCCATCTTTTCCTTCTGAAACTCTAGTTTTTCTTCTTTGAGGTACATAAGTAAAGAACACTTTTGTGTAATCCAAAAAAAAATTAGGAGGGCAGCAGGTGAATAATCTGAATTGGAGATCCAGCTATGACCCTTACTAAGTTTATAGTCATGTTTAAGTCAACCTATAGCTCAATATGAAGAACAATAACACTTTCTTCACATAGGTTCTTTGTGACCTCCCAACTATGCAAGTTTTAGCAAATGGAAAAGGGGAAGCATATGCTTATTCTCTGATTTTTTTAAAGATTTTATTTATTTATTTGACAGAGAGAGAGAGAGATTACAAGTAGGCAGAGAGGCAGGCAGAGAGAGAGGAGGAAGCAGGCTCCCCACTGAGCAGAGAGCCTGATGCGGGGGTTGATCTCAGGACCCTGAGATCATGACCTGAGCCAAAGGCAGAGGCTTTAACCCAATGAGTCACCCAGGCACCCTATTCTCTGATTCTTGAAACTTACCATCTTCATTTTCCTAATGAAAATATATTCGGTTGTGTGATAATATACTAGGAAAATGCTTAAAAATCCCCTACTTTGATTTCCTTAATTTTGCAAATAAGGGAAATCACAGGAGTTAAGCCATTTGTTTGAAGTAATATAACATTTGGTTCAGAGGCTCTGACCACACCAGAGCTCACCTCCCCTGAAGTCCAAGGTAGTGTTCTTTCCCACTGCATCATGTGACCTCTTCCAGAGTCAAGGACAATGTGTCCAATATTTATGATCCAGAAATCAAGTCAATATTGTTGGAATATTTAAGGCAGAAAATGTTTATTTTACATTCCTTTCTTGAAAGTCATTGTTAAACATTTCATATATACAAAAAAGTGTATATAATCTGAATATACAATTAAAAGTATAATAAAACAAATCCATTTAAGCACTATCAAAATTAAGGAAAGCTATGTTACCACTGTAACTCTCCAGCCTCAGGTGCCCTTATTCAAGCATGCAGTGCATGTATAACCACTATCCTCAGTTTACGCATTTTCTTGTTTAGTTAAGTGATGGGTTCTTTGTTACATATTCCTAAATGGCATATTATTTTATTTTATTTTTTTAGTTTTGCAAGAATGAAATTATACTATCTTATTTCAGATTTCAATTTCTACTCACAATTATATGTTAGAAATGTATTCATATTGATACTCATTGCTAAAATCCTTCTCTGTTGCAATGTTATAATCAATTATATGAAAGTACTATCATTTAGTCAGCTATTATTCTGTGAGTATACATTTGAGTAATTTCCAAATGGTGCTGTTATGAATGTTGTTGCTGTACACATTCCTTTGTATGTTTCTTTGTTCATGGGTGCAAGAGTTTTTCTAGTATATATTCTTGGGGATAAAGTTGCTGGGACATAGGTAATGCACTTATTCAAAATGGTAACTTTGATATGCCTTACTAAAAAGGATGAGTGTGTTCCTACTCATTTGCAAGCCATTTAAATTTCCTCTTATGTTAAATGCCATTTGTTCTTTTGCTCATTTTTTTTCTGTCATGTTCTTTGTCTTTTCCTCATGGATTTATATGATATATATTATATGTGTATGTGTGTATATGAAAGAGAGAGAAATAAAGAGTGTGTGAGTGTTCATTCTTATTCCAGAGTGAAAGGCAGTGTTCTAAATAGTTATAACCCAGAGGTCAAGTTCATATTGTTGGAAGGCTTCAGGGACAACACATAGTTTTGTAAATGGAGATCAATGATACCATTTTCACATATGTGGTTTCATATGTGAAATAATATTGTGACCTCATACTAGGCAATATACCTAATACCAAAATTTCCCAGACTCTTTGAAATTAAGTGCGGCCACATTATTTTCTTTGAGCAATGAATGACATGTGGAAATAATTTGTGTTACTTCACAGATGAAGTTTGAAGAGCAAGTAAATGATTTGCCATCCTCCCTTATCCTTGCTGAAGGGATAATCATTGAATGTGTCAAGGTTAAACTCCTTCCTTCTGGATTTCTGAGTAACAGCAGTGAGCAAATCCCCCAGCCACACAAACTAATTATGAAAGAAATAAACTTTGGTTGTGTTAAACTAGTAAGACTTTGGAGTTGATTGAAATTTTTACCTTTTTTTGTGGGCTTGATAATAGTGTTTTTTTTTTTTAAAGATTTTATTTATCTATTTGACAGAGAGAGAGATCACAAGTAGGGAGAGCAGCAGGCAGAGAGAGAAGAGGAAGCAGGCTCCCTGCAGAGCAGAGACCCCCATGCGGGCCTCAATCCCAGGACCCTGAGATCACGACCTGAGCCGAAGGCAGAGGCTCAACCCACTGAGCCACCCTGGCACCTGATAAATAGTGTTTAATCAAAATTAGAAATTTTGCTTTTTTAAAGGGACCATGAAAGAAACAATGTGAGCCACATAGTGGGAGAAAACACTGACAACATTTATGTCAGAAAGACAACTTGTAACCAGGGGATATAAATACCTCTAGAAGTACTAAGAGATGAGCAACCAAATATATCTTTTTGAATTTCAAAATATTTGAGTAGATGATTCATAGCAAATACACAAATGACCAATAAACACATGAAAAGATTCATAAGATTCCTAAACAGAAAATGTAAATTAAAATCATAAGGAGATATTACTACACACACATTAGAATGGCTAAAATTAAAGAATAAACAACTATACCTCATGTTGGCAAGGATGTGAAGCAACTGGAATTCTCATAATTCCTGGTGGGAATGCAAAATTTTATAACCACTTTAGAAAACAATTTTCAGTTTCTTAAAAAGCTAATATGTACCCATCGTAAGGCCATATGACCAGCAATTCCTCCCCAGGCAGATACCCCAAATAAATGAAAACATGTACACACAAGTACTTGTACGCGAATATTCATAGTGGTTTTCTTTATAATAGCTTAACTGGAAACAAGTCAAATCTCCATCAACACGTGAATGGATAAACAGACCGTGTTATATCCATACAACAGAAATATTACTAGGCAATATGAAGGATAAAGCTGGTGATACGTGCAACAACCTAGATGGGCTTATACTGTAATAAAAGAAACCAGGCCAATGAACAATGTATGTTCAGTGGTACTGTTTATAATGTCTAAGAGTAACACAGTAATTTATAGCAACACAAAGTACATCTATGGTTTCCTGAGTATGAAAGGGAATGCTGGTTACAAAGAGGCATGAAGAACTTTTAGCAGCCATTGAAATGTGTGCTATTTTGATTGTGGTGATTGATCTATGGTAAAACACATTAGTCAAAGCTTATGTATGTTCAATTTATTGTACTTTAGTTATATCTAAAGTTACAAAAAAAAGAAACATAGTATTTAAAATGGTTTATCAAGTTTACAGAAAAATTTTAGGATATTGCGTGAAATTTCTTTGAATATTTAAATAAATCTGAAATTTCTTAACATCATTAATGATATTAATTTTCCCCATCCTTACCCATTGTATGTCTCTTCTTATTCAATGTCTTTTAGAAATTTTATAATTTTCTTTTCTTTTTTTTAAAGATTTTATTTATTTATTTCACAGAGGGAGAGAGATCACAAGGAGGCAGAGAGGCAGGCAGAGAGAGAGAGGGGGAAGCAGGCTCCCCGCTGAGCAGGGAGCCCAATGTGGGCCTCGATCCCAGGACCCTGAGATCATGACCTGAGCTGAAAGTAGAGGCTTTAACCCACTGAGCCACCCAGGCGCCCGAGAAATTTTATAATTTTCTTTTTTTTTTTTTTAAAGATTTTATTTATTTATTTCACAGCGGGAGAGAGGTCACAAGGAAGCAGAGAGGCAGGCAGAGAGAGAGAGAGGGGGAAGCAGGATCCCCGCTGAGCAGGGAGCCCGATGCGGGCCTGGATCCCAGGACCCTGAGATCATGACCTGAGCCGAAAGCAGAAGCTTTAACCCACTGAGCCACCCATGCGCCCATTTTTAAACATTTCTTAAGTATTTTTTTTTCTTTTTTTACTTTATAGACGTTCTGTTTTTTCAAGTCAGAGTATAAATTTTGGTATTTTTTATGCCTTTGCCATAAATTAAGCTACCATCTATTTTGCAATTATTTTATTTAATATTATATACTACATAATTTTAACCTATAATCTTTGTGGATCTGAGTTTATAGTAGATTATGCTTATTAACCCACATCTGTAATTTTTTTTTTGTCTTCTGGAGTTAAATGATTTTTTAAATTATTTGCTCTTTTTCTCTGCGATCAGGTCTGTGTTTAAAGAGAATTCTTTCATATAAGATTTAACTTTTTTTTCTCAGGTGCCAGGGCTTAACCAAATCAGGTTAAAAGATATTTTAGGTAACATATATAGTGTAGTTATGGCCTTATACATATACACATCTGTAAATGCTAGCTCATAATAAAAATGATCCTAGGGGAAACTTTCATTTCTTAGCTCTCTGTAAAGAACCAAGGCCCAGACAGGCAAAATGGTGCTTTGTCTTATAGTTTCTGGTCTCCTATTGTATCCATTGCCTTATCCCATCTAAATTACACTTTAAAATTTTTGGTTATATATTATCCAACATATTTAAGTATTTTCTGACAGAGGTAGTATCTGTACTTATTTGTACCATCAGAAACAGGAGGCATATGTAAATATATGAGTCTTCAAAAGCTGCCATAACAAAATACCACTGACTAAGTGGCTTGAATAACGTACATTTATTTTCTCACAGTTCTGGAGGCTGGAAGTCCAAGTTCAAGGTACCAGCAGGTCTGGTTTCTTCTGAGTTCTGTATCTTTGACTTAAAGATGGTGACCTTCTCAGTGTGTCCTCACATATATTTTCTTCTGTAAGTATGCATCACTGGTATCTGTTCCTCTCCTCCCAGGGACACCACTCCTTTGGATTGGAGGCCTAGCCACGCAAACTCATTTAACTTGAATTCCTCTTTACAGGCCCTTTTTCCAAATACAGTCAAATTGGCAGTTAGGACTTCAACATATAGATTTTGTGGAGGAGACACTAATTCAGTCCACAACAGTATTTAAAAATTTTTTCAGGGTGCCTGGGGAGCTCAGTTGGTTAAGCGGACTGCCTTTGACTCAGGTCATGATCCTGTAGTTCCAGGATTGAGTCCTGCATCAGACTCCCTGCTGAGCAGGGACCCTCCCCTCCCTCATGTTTTCATTCTTTCTCTCACATAAATAAATAAAATCTTTCATTCTTTCTCTTTCTCTCTTTCATTCTTTCTCTCACATAAATAAATAAAATCTTTAAAAAACATTTTTTTTAATCATAATTCCCTAGGGTCTGGATTACTTCTATTATTATTACCCATGTCTACTTCCAAATTTAGCATGTAAATGCCTTGGCAGCTGTCTCAGTTTCATTAAAGATATTTTACTTTTACATTAAAAACTATTAATGGACAAAGGAATATGAATATGTCATCAAATATTTTCTGTGTGTTATGGACAAAAGATATCTTTTTAAAAATATAAGATCTGATTTCTTTGTTATTATTACGTTAAAGAGTTTGTTGATTTTTGCTTCACTGACCGTCTTAGCACCAAGTGATAGTAGCCATGTGTCCTCTAATCCCAGATACAATTTGTTGCTTGAATTTCAAAAAAGATTCAGAATTAGAATTTTCCACATGATCCCACCCTAAGACTTATAACCAGTGTTTCAAGTTGCATTTAAGTATAAAAAATATCAATTAATACAACTTTAACCCATACACTTTACCCTAATTTGAGCAACAAGGTATTCTTTGAAATCATAAACTTGTTAGACACTTGAAGGAAAAGTTTAGAATTATGGAGATGAGAAGTCCCTGAAGATAAAGAAAGCCTGTGTAGTTTATTCCGAATTTTATCTTTTGGTCAGACACTCTTGGCTTACATCTTCCATAAGCAGCTGATTTTACTTATGCTTTGACTTATTAGTTGTTTAAATATCAGATACATATTAAAAGTCTTTATTCCCTCATCACTATTCTCATTCCCTCACTAATTCATTTGAAGTTTTGATGGGACGGAATCTGCCAATGAAAAAACAAACAAAACACGTGCCCTCCTAAGGCTGAAGACACCAACTATGTATCACCAAATAATTCTACTTTCCCTCAAAGCAGCCAAAACATTTATTTTTACCTTATAATTCTCCCTTTGGAAACTTTGTCCTACAGATCTCTCCTGCCACCCCTCTGATTTTCAAGGATCTTAGGAATCAACTAACATATACTTAGCTGTGTCCCATAGTTAATTTCAATTAGCATTAGGTTTCAGGTCTGCATTTGGTTAACAAACAAAAAAAAAAAATTGTGACAAAAATCTCCAGGTACTACTGATAGTCATGACTTTAGTACCACTTAATAGTGTCTGACCATGGATAAATAATTCACTGTGTGTAACTTTCTTTCTATTCATTGAATACAGTATTTATTCTACATTGTTATTGTAAGAATTAATGGTTATATACAATGTATCTTACAGTAATTTTGTATACATGAGTTACTCAACACAAAGTCTTATTTTGTTTTATCTATGAGTTTTGTTTTGTTCACACTTCCATCTCCAGTACCTCAAGGAGTGACTGGCACATAGTGTGGGTACAGTATATATTTTTTTGAATAAAAAATAAATTGGCATTATTTTTAAGCCAATAATATTCTCCATTTCTTTTTAAGTCCAAAAATTAAGGCTCACCTCCTTCATAAAGATTTTCTCATTAGTCTCATTCTGCATACAACTTAAAATGTCATTGTAGATTGTTTGATTTTTGTTTATAATAATTGTTTTTTGTTTTTTGTTTATAATAATTAACTTCATTGAGCGTGAGAGATATCTATTATATTATAGATGTACTATATTGTATACAGCACTTAACCAAGGACTGGGTGTGTGATAGATCCTTGAGAAAACAAAGCCCTGGAGTTGGAAGGAGATTTAGAGGTCATTATGCTAATATCAACCTAATGCAAGCACACCACATGAATTTGAGTATCTCTTTGCTCCCAGTCCCATGTTATAGTTGGCCAAATAAAGCAAGAACTGATATTTGTCCCCTTAATCAGGACTGAAATCTGCATTCACTTGTTTAGGGATGGTCAGACAAGGTTAGGCTCCACTGACATTGATAGATAACTTGGAGGATGTCTGGCAGACCATGCATTAATCTGATTTCTGACACACTATATCCCCTCCAATATTTAGCTTCAATGAATGGAATTGTAAAAAAGATAGCCACAGGACCACCTGAAAGCCGAAAGGTAATATATAACTTATATTTCAAAATTATCTGAAACCCTTATATACACCAATATTATTTTTTCTTCTTCATCATATGTGAAATGAGAATATTCATAGAGAAATAACACATCCACCCACTTTTTGTGGCTTTCCTCTTCTGTGGAGCACCTTTCTACAGTTTTAGCATTAGTAATTATTTATTTAGTGCTTGGTTCTACTTGCAAATTGCTATTTTTGTGCCATTCAGATCTTCCTCCTCATCCCCCACATAACCAGCACCAAATAAATACACTTGATCTTCATTTCCACATATTCCATAATTGTGAATTCACCTAATCACTAAGGTCTATTTGAATTCACCTAATCACTAAGGTCTATTAATCACTAAGGTCTATCCCCCAAATCAAAACTCAAGCTGCTTTTGTGGTCATTCCCAGACATGTGCAGAGCCTCGAAAATTTGAGCTATCCTATGAACATATTCCCAAGGGAGGTCAAACAGGGTGATATTCTGCCTTCTTATTTCAGCTCTTGTACTATAAACAAGCATTCTTTTCTCAGCATATTTAGTGCTATATTTTTCCTCAATATTTTTGTGTTAATGATTTTACTGTTTAAAATGGCCTGCAAACCTACCTAGTGCTGAATGTTGCCTCATATTCCTATGCTGCCTCATATTCCTAAGCACAAGAAAGCTGTGATGTGTCTTTTGGAAAAAAATACATGTGTTAGCTAAGTTTTGTTCAGGCATGCACTGTAGTACTCTTGGTAGTGAGTTCAATGTTAAGTAATCACAGTATATATTAAATAAGGTGCTTTAAAAATAAATAGATGTAAAGCAAGATTGCATTGATCAGTTGGTGAAAATGTCATGGCCAGTGGCTCATGGGGACCATGTCTTTACCCTAAGAGCAATGATTCAGTTTTCATTAATTCAATGTATGGCAACTTCATAGAACATAGCTATGACAGATAATGTGAATTGACCATATGTACTTTTGTTCCCCTTGACAAGTATGGTGGACATCCTTGGCTGCTTCGGATGGTATTTACTTTCACTTTTTCCTTAATAGCAAAACTGTAATATGTATACATTCGTATTGACCTCAAGAAACCCATTTCCTCAATGTGCATCTACGGTAAATCTATGGTAAAATGTAATACAGTTCTGATCAATGTGATTGAGCTGTATAGTTGGTATAGGTGGTAAATCCTAGAGTGGTCTTCTTTGTCTTCCTTGACCCTTCCCACTTCCCATTTCTGGTTAGCATGAAACAGAATAGCTGGGGCACTGGGGATGGTGGAAACCATCTTGTAAATTAGAAGCAATGAGTGGAATGGCCAATTCTCACAATGAATCTTAGAGCAGAACATTCAGCTCTCTGAAGCTCAGTCACTGTCCCTACCTTGATTGCTTACTTTAAGGTGTGTCTTTGTGTAAGACAAATGATTTTATATTTTGCAGTGGACACATTAGTGACATATTCACCTTTCATTCTACTTCCTGAACACTCTTTTTTCCCCCCTGAAATCTTGTTTTATCCTTTTCCCTCTGTGTCTTCAAACCTACAAAGATATGATATAAAGGTTGTCACTGCTTTCCTCCTATATTGCAACTAGCCCTTGATATTTGGATAAATGGTTTTTCATTGCCTTGGGGAATCATCTGACATTTCAGGCCATTTTAGAATCCCATTCTGCTATAGCACCTCAAACTTTTACATTACACATGCATTTAGTCTACTTCCTGGACTAGGAACCAAACATGTAATATCTCTTGTTACAAGTACAAGGTATTTTAGGAAGAGCAGGGCATTTCCCATAAATTAGGGGAAGTAAGGACAAATTGCATTTACTGAGTACTTAAGGCTATGTAGCAGGTCCTAGTGATAATCAGGATGTTTAAATGTTTAATACTGATACAAAACAAAATAACCCAAAACTTGTGAGCTAGGTATTACCTTGCTCATTTTATGAGTAAGGACACCGAGCTTAAAAAACAAACAACAAAACAAAACAAAACAAAAAAACAAAAAAAACCAAACACTTGTCAAAGTTCCCAGAGGTTGTATTAATTTTCTGATGCGTAACAAATCACTCAGAAAAGTAGTGGCTTTAGGGACGCCTCAGTGGCACAGTTGGTTAAGCATCCAACTCTTGGTTTCAGTTCAGGTGGTGATCTTGGGGTCATGAGATCAGCCCCTCTTGGGCTCTTCACTCAGTGCAGAGTCTGCTTGAGATTCTCTGTCCCTCTCCCTCTGCTCCCTGCACCCACTGCTTTCTTTCGAATAAATAAATCTTAAAAAAAAGAAAAGTAGTGGTTTAAGCAACAGTAATTAATATAAAAACAAAACAAAACAATTCATGCTGGGTCTGGCAGGTTAATGTCCTTACTCCTTTAGGAATTTTCACATACCAAAGCTATAGGAAAACTTAGCATTCCAATACTAATGCCTTTTTATGAAGTTTGGTATAGCTTGTGTCCATACTGCAGCATCAAATGTTCTGCTTTCCTTAATTTCCTTGTTGTGATAGGACAATACAATAGGATTGAAACAGGGAAATCTGAGGCAGATAAATTAGATTTCTTTCCATTTTTACTGGTTACTCTAAAGGTATGTCTACTGGGAATTACATTATGATGACAATGATTAGAATAAGATTAAAAATGATGGTAACTGGGGCCCCTGGGTGGCTCAGTGAGTTAAGCCTCTGCCTTCGGCCCAGGTCATGATCTCAGGGTCCTGGAATCGAGCCCCACATTGGGCTCTCTGCTCAGCAGGGAGCCTGCTTCCCCATCTCCCTCTGCCTGCTTCTCTGCCTCCTGGGATCTCTCTCTCTGTCAAATAAATAAATAAAATTTTTAAAAAAATAAAAATAAAAATGATGATAACTAATAGTAACTGATTCTATCACCACAACCATTTATTTAATGAGAGTTTAAAATGCATAACTCTGCGATAGGTGTGTTATATGTTTCACATTTTTCCTCATAGAAAATATAGCTTATGAATTAAGTATTCTTGCTCCTATTACATAGGCAAAGCTTTGAAATATTAAGGAATTCAGCTTACACTAGATAGTTGAAGCACAAAACTGAGGATTTCAAAAGCCAGAACCATTCTATTATATCCAAATGCTTCTCTCATCCATTGTTCATGCCCATATGGTCAGAGTAATTTTCTAAAGCAATTAATTCATTTTTCTTCATCAAGTAAGCAAACTAGTACCTTGTTCATATGCCCTTACCAAAGACTAAGATAGTCCACATAAAAGAATTTTCCAGATGGCTGAAAGCTGAAGTGCACAAAATTTATTTTAACCACTTTGAATAGAAGTCTTTCTCAGACATACTTCACACCTTCCTGCCTCTTGAATGAGTATATGAAACCCACATAACCTTTTCTTGATAAGACAGAGATAACTATAATTTCTACTCTTGCTCTGACTTGTTATGCTGGGATACTAGCAGGGGTAACTAGGGTATTTAAGATTGCTTATCCCCATATTTAGGAACTGCAGGTAGGTTTCTTATATATTCTATAGGAGGATAAAAATATAGAACAAAATGTTTTGTCTTCCTTTCATTTTGAATTGCAGTTATCCTCTTTATCTACGTCAGCTCTATCCTCTCCTACACAGTTCCCACATACTCACCATGGAGTGGACTAGAAATACATAACACAACATAAGACAACAGTGTTGCTAGTATTGAACCTTAAACAAGAGTAAGTATTTGATGGGCATCTGGGTGGTTCAGTTGGTTAAACGTCTGACTTCCCCTCAAGTCATGATCTCAGGGTGCTGGGATTGAGCCCCACATTATGCTTCTTCCTCTCCCTCTGGTGCATTCCTGCTCATGCTCTCTCTCTCAAATAAATTAATATAATCTTTAAAAAAACGAGTAAGTATTCAAACCTCTTCTACTGTAAAAGTGGGTTGATACTAACATATAAATTGATTGCATCTTACATAATTTCTCATAGGTCATTCACATATTTTCCATTGTTCTCTGCAGTTATTTTCAGATGTGTTTGGTGCTTAAACAACCATTAAATAATTAGCCTTATATTGTAGTTAGTAATTATCACTGTTGGACACCTACAGTACTGAACATAAGAGAAGTACTAAACATCCACTGTGACTTTAGGGGACTGATTAATTTGTCCTCTGAGGAAAAGGAAAGGGAATCATCATGTTTGCACATGATGTTGTTCAATGGCCAAAACAATGCCTTGAATTAGTTAACTTGTGTTCACAGCTTACATACAGATTTAAGGAAAGTGTCCAAGGACACATAACCTGGATTCAACCAAAGCTTCCTTTGATTTCAAAATCTGTCCCCTTATGAGTTCACAATTATCCCTATTATCCCTCTGATGGAGTAGAACATAAAAGGCAGAAACAAAAGAAGCATGAACAGTTTTTATTTTGAAGTGTTATCGGTTTTAAAGCTCATCAATAATTTGGCAACATTACAGTGGGAGATATATGAGTTGGTAAATGTATCCATTGACAGTATGAGGCACCATAGATTTTAAAATATATAAACATGAAAATACATCTTAGAATGGGAAATTTCACATTGTGGAACATCATTGACCTAAGACCATTAGTAAAAAAAATATGCGGTAATTAGAGTAAAACGTGTTCTCTGACTCTAAGCAGGGGAATAAAGGATCAATGAGCTCTTGGAGAGTTTAATTCATGAGGCAATCCTGGAGTTCAGCTACTTTAGGACCAGAATTTGACAAAAGTGTGATAGCAAATGGTTGTAAAGATGAAATACCATTATCATTAATCAGGAAAAAAAAACATGCATTTTCACACACGGGGTTATCTCCTACTTCTCGTGACATGAGAAAGGGCAAGGTCAAAGAGGCTCTGGGGAACATGTTTAGATTGCCCGGCCTCTCTTTTTGAACTACGTAGAGTTCAAAATTAATCTATGGAATGTCTTCCGATCCTCATAAATTGATCAATTCGAGGTGAGGACGCGTGTTACTGGGTATTGTTGCCAGAAGGCAATAGAGCATAGATACACCTGTGCATGCTTCCGTCCCCCTCCCCCCAGCACATATACGCTCCTCAGACACTATCAGTAGAATTTCCAATTTGCGGCACAGAGGATAGAAGCTCTGGAGTCAGCGAAGTTCAAAAGGCTAGATGTTACACAGGTGGGATTATTTTAACAAGGCACAGTAAAGCCTGCAAAGATCTTCAGATACTTTCCAAATATACCCTGATGTGTGGGATAGGAAGAAGCTTTACCAAAATAACAAAATGTGTCAAGCAAACTGAAACTTAGAATCAGCTGAGCAAATGGTAACTTTTAATTATCTGTTAGTTTTCTGTGGTTCAAAACTAGTAATTTACCATTCTCACTGATGACTTTCTGAAAACCAGTCCTTGTGGGGAATGTTTTCCTCCCTTTTTAGTAGAGACTTAGCAGCCAGGGTTTTGGACATGCATATCTGAACATGTGTGAAGTCCATACTTCAGGTTCTAAAAACAGATTTTCCAATCCTGGAGAGAGGAGATTTAACTATTCACTGGGCAACAGACCAGATGTTATTGTTTGTTTCAACTGATAGATCAGGAATAACAACTGATTGAAAAGAAGATAGAAAGAAAGAGAAAAAGAAGGAAGGGAGGGAGGAAGGAAGGAAGGAAAGAAGGAAGGAAGATAAAATGGTGAGCTCCTTTGTAGTGGAGCCATGCTACGAAAGAGTTGCAAAATATAAAGAAATAATGAAGCATTTTGGCAAATAGTAAATGCTTTATTCTGAAGTAGGAAAAGTCTGCCAAAGTCAGGGCATCCACTTAGAAAGGCCAAAACAATCTGATTCATTTTATGGAAGCTTTAAGTCTTTTATTGTGTGTAGGGGGGGAAAGTTAATATTTTAATTTAGAATCACTTTTACAGCTACTGCTAGCATAGATAAAAATTTATAGTTTCACAGCTGTAGAGTTTTTAGATTTAATTAGAGGAACTGTTCCCTTTATGCAACAACTTTCTCACGGAGGTAGGCTGTGCTGATTTGAATTAATGTGCTTTAAATAATTTTTACTGAGTTTCCTGCTGTGAATAGCTAAATAGAAGTTTTGTGGTGCGTGATTTTAAAAGGAGAATTCCTCCCCACCTCCTTAACTGAGTTTGGAATATTTTCCTGCCCTTACCAACAACAGTTTATAAACAAACACTTTTATAAGGAGAGGAGAGGTCAATATGACCCTGTTTATTAGTCAGTGCTTGGTTTTTTGAGATATCTGTGCTTTGTAATTGAAGACTGAAAGAAAATGTCTTATGAGGCTTTACCTTTGCATTTGTAAATTTCACAGATTAACTCTAAAAACAAAGGAAGGAAATAAAAGTAGACGATGCATGTTGACATGCTAAACTTCGCAAACTAATCTGGAATTCCATAAATTAGAAGCAGAAAAGATTCACATGAGGTGGAAGAGTCAAGAAATCCAAAGCCCATTTGGAAATAGCACCCAGTCTACAGGAAAGCATTCCCAATCATGGCGGATGGGGACGTTGGCCCAGTCTGTCTGTGCATGAGAACCCTTTAGGCTCTTTGGACTTAACAGAAACATCAAATTCACCTCCTTAAATGTAAAATGCAATTATACTACCATTGTGTATAACTTCTTTTAGTCAAACATTATAAATGTAAAATTGAATTTCAACCATAGAGCATGAACCAGAGAGAATAGAGACATTTTCAGTATTTTTTTTTTAATTTTATTTATTTGACAGAGAGAGAGAGAGAGAGATCATGAACAGGGAGAGAGGCAGGCAGAGAGAGAGGGAAGCAGGCTTTACGCTGAGGAGAGATCCCAAGACCCTGAGATCATGACCTGAGCCGAAGGCAGAGGCTTAACTGAGCCACCCAGGCGCCCCACATTTTCAGTAATTTGACAACATGGAAAATGTCTATTTTATTTGTTTGTTTGTTTGTTTGTTTTAAGATTTTATTTATTCATTTGAGAGACAGAGAGAGAGAGACAATGAGCAAAAGCAGAGGAGAGGGGCAGAGGGAGAAGCAAATTCCCCACTGAGCAGGGATTGATCCCAGGGCCTGGAGATCATGACCTGAGTTGAAGGCAGACGCGTAACCCACCCTGCCACCCAGGTGCCCTGGAAAATTTCTATTTTATTTATTTTACTATTATTTTTAATTTTTAAGATTTTATTTATTTATTTGACAGAGAGAGACACAGTGAGAGAGGGAGCACAAGCAGGGGGAGTGAGAGAAGGAGAAGCAGGCTTCCTGCCAAGCAGGGAACCTGATGTAGGGCTAGATCCCAGGACCCTGGGATTATGCCCTGAGCAGAAGGCAGATGCTTAATGACTGAGCCACCCAGGCGCCCCAAAATTGCTATTTTAAATAGAAATTAAAATGGTTAATTTAAATAGTTAAAAGTAAACCATTTTACTTTAGTTAACTAACACACCTAGATATACTATAAAAAGTGGAATTTAAAAAAAAAACAAATATAAGCCTATGAATGTTTTATTATTGTTACACCCAGTCCATCGCTCTGTCATTTCCTTAGATGATTATTTCAAACTCTCTTCTCTGTCCTAATTCACCAACACTTTTCTCCTCAATCCTTCCTCTCAGTGGGAGGGTCAGTTGCTACTTCTCCAAAAACAGAAATCTGATGGCAGAAATCCCACAAGTTTCCGTCACCACATTCATACACCTGCATGCACTAGGCCAAGGTTCTCTGTCTTCCCATCAACTATATTTTTATCTTCATGTGTCTAAATAACACACTGCTGTTGCCATTGTTGATCTGTAAGTTTTATTCATCAGTTTTCTTCCCAATAAGAGCAGCTATATACATATTTTCTCCCTCATTATACATATAGTTTATATTCATACCCATACCCCCTATGTGTCATATTGTTAATTGGGTAGAAAAGTAAATACTCCAATTTTAATATTTTATGTCTATTATATTCTGTTTACTACTGAGCTCAGAATTAAACTATGATTACATGTGCTTTATTTCATTTGTATGATGGTGGATTTCTTTTATTTTGTTTCATCATTTAGATTTCTATTTTCACAAATTCAACATGATTACTCTGCCACATATCAGAATCTCAGAAGACTTTCAGATGCTTCAACTATTACATTCACATTGTCTTTCTGAAGAGATATGCCCCATAACTTCTGACCTTCTTCAACTATACAGCATGTCCCTTATTCCTTGCTCACAGCAGGCTTGTAGAAATATGTCTTCACTGCTCTCCTGCAAATTTCCTCTCTCCGATGCCTATGTTGGATCTCCAGCTTCCAGCATCTCAGGACTCCTCCCATTTTATTAGTTTACTCCCTTTTAACATTTTTCAAATAGTTGCTCTCCAATGACTTGCTAGAAAAGAATACATTAGAGGGAGTTTTTTTTTTCTTGTATGTTAATTTTATGATTATTGCAACTTCACACTTGATTACTTCTTTTTTTTTTTTTTTTTTTTTTTTAAAAGATTTTATTTATTTATTTGACAGAGAGAGAGGGATCACAAGTAGGCAGAGAGGCAGGCAGAGAGAGAGGAAGAAGCAAGCTCCCTGCCGAGCAGAGAGCCCGATGTGGGCCTCGATCCCAGGACCCTGAGATCATGACCTGAGCCGAAGGCAGAGGCTTTAACCCACTGAGCCACCCAGGCGCCCCACACTTGATTACTTCTACACTCATTAAATACTAACTCCCCCTTGCCTGTTTCCCCAGGTCCTGGCAACTACCATTTTACTTTGTGTCTCTATGACTTTCATCACCACCTTTTATAAGTAGAATCATGCAACATTGGTTCTTTTCTGAATGTCTTATTTCACTTAGGAGAATGTGTTCAAGGTTCATCCATGTATGTGTTCAAGGTTCATCCATGTCATAATTATGTTTATCTATTTATCTATGCATGGGAACTTGGGTTGTTTCTACACTTTGGCTATTGTGAATAATGCTGTTATGAACATGGACAGACAAATATCTGTCAAGTCCCTTCTTTCATTTCTTTTGGGTATATTTCCAAAAGTGGAACTACTGGATCATATAGTAATTCCAAGGTTAAGTTCTTTCAGAAAGTGCCATACTGGTTTTCATACTGGTTACACCATTTGATGTTCCACCAGCAATGCCCAAAAGCTCCAATTTCTCTTCATCCTTATAAACATATATTTCTGCTTTTTTGTTTGTTTATATGTTCTTTGTTTCATCACAGCGATCCTAATGGGTGTGAAGTGGCCTCTCATTATGTGTTTGGTATGCACTTCCCTAATAATTAGTGGCTTTGAACATCTTTTGACGAGCTTATTGTCAATTTGTACTTCTTTAAACATATGTTTGTTGAAGTTCTCTGGTAAAGGCAAACGTAGGGGCAAATATGAAAAAACGGTAACATTGTAGTTTTGATTGGTAAATCCACCTTTTATTATATAAGATTTAAAAGATAATTGAATAAAAAGAATTATAAATTTATGTTCATCTGTACACAATATATAAAGATGCATTCTGTGACATTAATAGCATAAGGAGAAAGTATAAAGGTATTATGCTTTTTATGTGACTGAAGTTAAGCTGGTATCAATTTAAGATAGATTATTACAATTTTTGGGTGTTATATGTAATCTCTACTGTAACCACCAAGAAAGTATCTGTAAATATATACAAAATGAAATGAGAGGGGGATCAAAATGTGCCACTACAAAAAATCAACTAAACACTGCTAATGCAATGTAACACAATGGTAATGAGGAACAAAAAAATATAAGACATACAGCAAACAACAAATGGCAAAAGTTTGTACTTCCCTATCAGTAATGACTTAACATAAATGGATTAAACTTTCCAAAGAAAGAAACAGACAAAAAAACACTGTCAGAATGGATTCAAAAACAAAAATGAAAACAGGATCCAAGTATATGCTGTTTAAAAGGACTCACTTTAGATCTAAAGATATGCATAGGTTGAAAGTGAAAGGATGGAAAAAGAAAATTCATGCAAATAATAGAAAACAGTAACCAAAAGAGAATTAGTATGCATATATGAGGCTTTACTAATATCAGGTAGACTTTAGATCGAACACCCTTATGAAAGACAAATAGAGCCCTATATAATGATTAAAGAGTCAATTCATCAAAAAGATATAACAATGTAAATATATATGCACGAAACATCAGAATTCCAAAATTTATGAAACATTGGCAGAATTAAAGGGAGAAATAGATATAGCTCCTTAATAATAGTAGGAGACTTTAATGACTCACTTTGAGTAAGGATAGAACCACCAGATAGATCAGTAAGGAAATAGAGGACTTGAACAACTCTATAGACAAATTGGACCTAAAATGTATATATAGAACAAATAATAGCATAATGCACATTTTTCTAACAGCATATAGAAATTCTCCAAGATAGCTCATATGTTAGGCCACCAAATAAGTCATAATGCATTTAAAAAGATTGAACTCATAAAATACATTTCCAACCATAATGGAATTGATGAGGGAAATCCGTGTTCTAAGGTAGATGACCAATCCAGCAGGGGATCTCAGTCCTGGACTGAGGGCCATTCCAGGTTTTCCTCCCTGCCCCGCTGGCTGCAGGCCTCAAGAGTGGCACAGATATGGAAGTAAAATTGTATAAATTACCCCCTTTGTTTGTGCTCTGGGCTCAGACCTTGAGAGATTGCTCTCCTTTGACATCTCCGGCATTGAATAAATCTCGGATCCTTCAAGGTCTCTGAGTGCCCCTTGGTTCTTCTGCCAGGATCTAGTCCAGGTTCTGTAACAGAATGATACTAGAAATCACAAAAAAGGAAACTAGAAAATTCCAAATACGTTGAAACTGAACAACATACTCTTAAATAGTCAATGAATCAAAGAAGACATCAAAAGGGAAACTATTAACATCTTGAGCCAAATGTAATTGAGATCACAACAGACCAAAACATACAAGATGAAGCAAAAGGAGTGCCAAGAGAAGAGTTTATAGCTATAAAAGCTCACATTATAATAAATAAATAAATAAATAAATAAATAAATAAATAAATGTCCCAAGCCAAAGAGTATATGTTATACATTAGGAAACAAGAAAAAGAACAAATTAAACCCAAAGTTAGCAGAGGAAAGGTAACAATGAAATTATAGCAGAGATAAATAAGAGTCTAGAAAACAATAAAAAGAAACAACAAAAGGATGGGTTTGAGAAGATCAACAAAATGGGAAAATCATTAGCTAGACTGACCAAGAAAAATACTGAAGTTTCAAAAATCTAAAATCAGAAATGAGAGAGGGAACCCATACTACTGATTTTACAGAAATGGAAAGGATTATAAAAGAGTACTGTAATAAACATTTCTATGCTAACAAACTTAGTAACTTAGATGAATGGACAAATTTTAGAACCATACACTCTGTCAAGACTGAATCATAAAGAAACAGAAAATCTGATTAAAACCTTTAACTAGTGGTAAGATCAGACTAGAAATCAAATATCTCCCAAAAAAGAAAAGCCTGGGACCAGACTGCTTTCATTGGCACATTGTACCAAACATTGAAAGAAAAATTAGCTCTCACCCTTATCAAATTCTTCCAAAAAATGGAGGGACAGAACATTTTCAGTTTCATTCATGAGGCCATCATTGCACTGATAGAAAAGCCAGACAAAGAAGTTACAAGGAAAGAAAACTACAAACGAATAACCCCTATGCCTATCAAAGGAAAAATCCTAAACAAAAGACTAAAACCAAATTCAACAAATTAAAAGGATTATTTACCATGCCTGAGTGATCTTCCTAGTACATCTTCTTGCCAACTAGATTTTCTCCCATCATTTTTGAAGGAACACTCTAGATTCTAGAGTTATGACATGATTGAGATCAATCTAATTTCTGTTAAAATTCTTGATATAATATTTTTAAAAGATTTTACTTATTTATTTGAGAGAGAGAGCACAAGTAGAGGAGGTATGGAGGGTCAGAGGGAGAGGGAGAAGCAGACTCCCTGCTGAGCAGGGAGCCCCACACAGGGCTTGATTGACCCAAGACCCAGAGATCAGAACCTGAGGATAAGGCAGATGTTTAACCAACTGAGCCACCCAAGCACCTCCCCCTCCCCCCCAATATAACTGTTATTAGTATTTATATTATTTTTGTTTCCTTCTGAAAAGATTAACAGATTTTTGTTGTTGTTGTTACCTAGTGTTATAAACTTCAGAATGATAATCACTAGTGTGGGTCTGTGAATCAATTATGCTGAATATTTTGTATATTTTTTAGTCCAGAAACATATCTGTCAATCTTGAAATATTTTGTTGATAACTCACTCTGCTCTTTGTTTCTGATCTTCTTTTCTAGAACTCCTATTATTTAGAATTTTGATTTCCTGGATAGCTAGATGATTTCTTTGAATGTATGTTTGTTTATTTACATAAATATATATTTATCTCATCTCTTTTTCTCTCTTATTCTTCATTTTCCTTTTTTTTAAAGTTGTTTTGCTTTTTTTTTTTTAAAGATTTTATTTATTTATTTGACAGAGAGAGAGATCAGATCACAAGTAGGGAGAGAGGCAGGCAGAGAGAGAGGAGGAAGCAGGCTCCCCGCTGAGCAGGGAGCCCAATGTGGGCCTCGATCCCAGGACCCTGAGATCATGACCTGAGCCAAAAGCAGAGGCTTTAACCCACTGAGCCACCCAGGCGCCCTCATTTTCCTTTTTTGAATTCATCCTTATTTTCAGGAGGCTTCACCTTTATCTTCCAATTCTACAAAATGTGTTTTCATTTTATCCTACCACATTTTTAAATTTTAAAAACTATTTTCCTGTTTCCTGGACATTTAATTTTATTAGTTAGCTGTTCATTTTTCATGGCTTCATATTGTTTCTTAACTATTTAAAAATAGTAATTTTTTTTAATGTTTTCTTCCCCTGAGACATGGAAATTGTATTTATTTTGTTTCTTTCACTTTTCATATTAGGGGCTATTCATTATATATATTATTAAGTTATACACATACAAACATAAGATCACTGATGTTGGTACATGTTTAACATTAGCATGTGGATCTGGGCTGGTTGGAGTCATCAGAGGACACTTTTCTCAGCTTCGTGCTAGAAAGTGGAGGCATGCTTCTCCATCCAAATTCTGAAGCTAACTGAAAGACAGTACTGCAGGTTTCAGTATGTCTTACATGCATGTTTATTTAGTCCTCCAACTTTCAAAATATCACCCCTACCCTCAATCATACATGGAGTTACTATCACCCCTACCCTCAATCATACATGGAGTTACATGTCTGGGAGTACTCTCAGAGGGTGAACATCTGTCTGAATGGATCTGTTATTAAGAAACATTTCAACTAAATCCCCTTTTGCCCACATCTTTACTATACTTCTAGCATTATGTGCCAGAGTATCACTACCTTTTCAAAAGAATATGACACATAAGTTATTTCTCATTTATACCATTGGGTTTAGAATTCCATTTCTCATGTGTCTGTTCAATCTTTTATGACAGGTTCCTTTACTTTTCAGATTAACTCTTGTTCCAGACCTCTTCCTTCCCCTTCAGTTCTTATTTTTGTGTAGTTATGTTTTTTAAAAAATCCCTTTACTCCCATTAGTGATACTTTGGGAGACTATGAATATAGATAAATGTTTTTTATCTACAATCTCTAAACAAGCGTCCTTCTATTTTTTTTTCATTTATATACTCTAACCAGGCTTTCATCCCTACGACTCCATCAAAATTTGTACTTGCACAACTCTGCAAACTTACCAAAGACCTTCATTGACCTAAGACGTTAATGTGCTAGACCTATTTCTGAAGTGTAAATTTGGCACAACTTTGGATCTTAAGGTTGTGTAACACAAGAGCACATTGTGGACAGTTAGAGTTCATTATGAACACACAAAATTGCTAACATCAGATATATAATTTTTGGAGTAGTGTAATAAAAAGAAAATGACAAAGTCATTCAATTTTACAAACAATTCCTAAGAGCCCATTATCTCAGATAAGTTGCTATATGTTAATGATACACAGATGTACATTTCTGAAATTCACAACCTTGAGAAGAAACACCTGTAAAAATATAAAAATAGATACTCTCATAGGAACCCAGTAAACATGTCAAAAAATCAAAATTCAGGAAGAATTTAGCATTATCTACAAGCTAAAGAAAACTTCCTTAAGATGTTTCTGGGGATGGGTCTTGAAGCAAAAGAAAACATTTTTTTGGGTAGGCCAGAAAGAAAGAAAACACATATACATTAGCATGAACTCTGAGTAGAGGGAGCACTTCCTGCACAATAGTGTGGGATCACACAAGTTACCCTGAGAGCTGACACCATGCAAAGGGATCTTAATATTCATTGGGGCAATTTATTAATCTTATATGACCTTTAAAAATGCTTTGTCAAAACCCTGTAGACTTTACTGTTGGTTATAATTGTAAAGGGGGATTTAACAAAATAGTAAAACTAATATTCATTTAGTACATTGATTTAAAACATTAGAAACATTGAGAATTAAACAGTTTATTTCTTCATAAAATCTTTATAAATAGTACTTGCCTTCTTCTGTCACATAACAGGATATAGAATAAGCATCTTTTCTCTGCCCATGCAAATTGTTATATATCTTCTATGTTTGGATCAGCTTCTAGCATGTTATCCTTCCTTTTTTAATTTTGTGAAATTACTCTGAGAGTTCCTTCGATGTAAGTTTTTTGGCACCACCACTTTCTTTGAGATATCTTCATCCTTTCCATTATAACCACTTTCCTCATTTATGTTGATAAATACATCTTCACTAAACTCCTCTAGCTGAATCTCTAGAATCTCTCAACAATTTTATGGTCAGTTATTTCTTCTATAATGGATCTTATGTTTGGTTCAAATTTCTATTCTAGTATTACCACATTTTTGGCTCTTTTCCTGCACTTTCATCTTATTGGTCGATTTTTTTCTTTCAATGATCTATTTTTGTACAATGTCACACGAGGCTATCACTGAGAGACAAGGAGGCAACACAGTGACATGCTTTGTTGTACACGTATGGACTGAGGAACAACAGATATGCAGCAACCAATCACCACAGACATTAAAAGATGGTACATGGCTGATCACTGATGTGATATGGGTCTGTTATTTACACAGTAATTTGTGGGCTGAAGAGCTAGCAACAAAGTTTGTACTCCATGTAGTTACTCACTGTTACTATGTAATGGTACTATGTAACTGGGATTTGAACTGTGAGGAGTGATGTTGTTTAAGTAAACTGTGGTCAGTAAAATCCATGCCCATCAGTGCTATATTCCAAGGGTGGGCAGCCTGTAAGAACAGTCGAATGAATGGGATATAAGTAATGAGCAGAATAAAAGAGGTGAGGGAGGGTGTACTTACAGAAGCACCAGCCCTCTGCTTAGTTATTGGGTCACTGCTCTAACCACTTTCAGTTATATTCCGTAGCTCTTGCTCTTACATGTAGATACACATCCTGTCATGGACTTTTGGATACGAACCTTAGTTTTTTTTTATTTTTTATTTTTTTAAGAGTCTATTTAATTTTTGAGAGAGAGAGCGAGAGAGAGAGAGAGAGAGAGAGAGAGAGAGAGAGAGAGAGAGCACACACAAGCCAGGCTGGGGGAGAGCAAAGGGAGAAGCAGGCTCCCCACTGAGCAGGGAGCCTGATGTAGGACTTGATCCTGGGATCCTGGGATCATGACCTGAGCTACAGACAGACACTTAACCAACTGATTGAGCCATCCAGGCACCCAGATATCCACTTGATACAATGTTCTGATAATCTATATTATTTCATGACTTTTTGTTTGTTATTAAATACAGACCTCTGCCACCAGCTCTTCTCTAAATGGAGGTTACTAATGGTTTTAACCAGTAACATTTCGTAACATTTGAGAATAGTTATAATACTAAAATACACAAACTATAAAGAATATTATTTTTTATGTTAGATTACAGTTCTCTAAATATCCAGTCTATTTTTCTGTCAGGGAGAAAGCAGAGGTATGGAACTACCCAGTTCACAGTTGACATCCCTTACAATTGACATCCTATAGCTATTTCTTAGAATCTACTAGGCTTCCCTTCTAATTTCTTGCTTTTAAGGGTCTCCCACCTATGTAAAAAGTCAACAGACCACTTGATGCATTGTGCCTTTTTGCTGGGCTTCTCCCTTCAATAGACAGTAGCACATTTTTGTAGTTGTGATTATTGTTGCTGATTTAGGCCTTTTGAATTGAGGGTTTTGAAACACTGCAGGACATGTATTCTTGTCTATGAAACTCCCCAGGCTTCTTGAATTTCAAGCAAGGCAGAGCATTGAAAGATCTATGAGATCAAGAGCTTGACCATCCATCAGAAGATCCAGCCCAAAGCTAACACAAAAGCAAAAGAGAGAAAGAAGGGTGACTGTGGCTCTTTCTGTGTCTGCCTTTCAATCATTGGAAGCTGAGATCCAGCCCAACAAGGGAGACATGGGTCAGAGAAAAATCCAGAGCCAGTATTCTTCATGATTTTGAATTTACAGTTCAGAAAGCAAACAATTCCATTTCCTCCTATGACATCAACTGGGAAAGAGGATGAACCCAACAAGTGTCCACTCAGACTGGACACAGATGAGATGAATCCATGGTGCATTTTGGTATTCATTCACTTCCCTAGATGGTTTAGATATAGCATCTAGAGCGACAGGAAAAAAGAAAACTAAAAGAAAAAAGAAAAAAGAAAACCCTGAGTGTGATAGTAAAACGAATGGGTTTTGATGGCTTCTTCACAAACAAGTGTACTTTTATGATTTTTCATTAGTCACACTATTTTTCATATCATTTTTAGCTGTGTCCCAATACTTAATAGTAGTGTGTTCCTGATCTGAATCTTCATGCAGGTATAAAGAAGGAAAGGAGTAAAATGATAACATTTGCCTAACCAATGGTCTGGAAACCTTCGCCTTGGCCAGACTGTTAAAATTATGAAATAAATGGTGTGTTTTATATTTCCATTCATGTGTGCAGTGTCCTGTCATCTTTTTTCGTCAGGAGTTCTTTAAGTAGCTAGTTCTGGCCTTTCTATATATCTTCTTACCAAATGAGCATTCATCTTTTTGCAACACTTGCAAGAAGGTGACAAATCAGCATTTCTCTCCAAATAAATTGAAGCTAAGAATATAAAGCAGTATATTTTCTTTTCTTTTCTTTTACTTTCTTTTTTTTTTCTCTTCCTTCCATTTCCTCATTGTAATGGCACCTAACAGATATTCTCCTGTGGAAACTTTTCAGAGTTATTTTGAAGAGACATTTTTCTATTTTTAATTAAAATTTTTATGGCTATCAAAGACTGTTATATATAGTAGGGCATCACTAAAAACTTAGATTGGCATCCCTTCCTGTATTTTCTTATCTTTTATAGAAGCATATATTTTATCTAACATTTAGATCTTATTTCCAAGGCTGTGTGGTTAAGCAAGATAATTGGTAGGAGATCATTAAATACTTTTGGAGTTTTCCCACCTTAACTGATGTATCTAACCCCCATCATGAACTAAGAAATGTCTGAAGGCTTAGAATCATTCTGATCAGAAGCTAGAAGAGACAGAGAGAATTCTTCCCTAGAGCCTTCTGAGGGCTGCTAACAAGTGGATTTTGGATTTCTAGCCTCCAGGATTATGCCAGGATAATTTTCTGTTGTTTTAAACTACAAAGCTTAAGATAAATTCCTAGGGCAGTCCTAGGCTATTACTAGAGAGTATAATCCTAAGAAATAAGACAGCCTAGAAAGAACAAGATTAAATGTGTAATATGTCTTCCTTTTCAGGTCTTAGTTCCTTCATTTATAAAATGAGGGGCATAACTAGATAATATCTAAAGTGCTCTGGCATAGTCTCTAATTTCCCAGCATAATGATGAAGATGTGATTTCAGTTTATCAAATGTAACCCAAAAACTGCTTACTAGACTTTCAATTACAGTTCTGTTTTTTTCGAATTTGGAGAATGAATTGTCTTATCCAATCCTATGGCCAGATATGAGATTCCTTTCTAGCTCACCTATTTCCATTTATGTTTGTAGCATTTTGTTCCAATGAACAGGCAGCAAGGACATCTTAAATTATAAGTAATTTATATATTTGCTATTCCAAGATCAAGGCCGTTTCTGTTTTTTTTTTTTTAAGATTTTATTTATTTATTTGACATAGAGAGAGAGAGAGAGTACAAGCAGGGAGGAACATCAGGGAGAGGGAGAAGCAGGCTCCCCACTGAGTGGGGAGCCTGATATGGGGCTTGATCCCAGGACCCTGGGTCATGACCTGAGCCGAAGGCAGACGCTTAATGACTGAGCCACCCAGGCACCCCATCGAGGCCGTTTCTATAAGTCATAGTTTTGTCAAGGAAATTAAGGCCCATAAATAATAAATAAAATTATGGAATTTACTTCACCTTTGGTGAACATTCTTAGTGCCAAATGCTCAGATTGTTTTCTATGGTATAGTGATGGAGAGATGCCTCTAGGGGAACATTCTCTTTATTTCCTATAAAACTACCACTGGCAGCACTTGTAAACAAAAAGAAATATATTAAAGGTCAGGGATTACACCAGACAAACACATTCAGTCCTGCTCATCTGGAAACACTTGTATTCCTATGTAAAGTGTTCTCATAATAACATATTTTTTTCCTTTTTTTTAATGATTACCTTTCTGAGTAGCACTGTAAAGTAACCATCATTAATAAAATGACTAAATTTAATACCTATTGTTCATGTATGTCTGTGCAGAAGTGTATATATGCACCTATATCCTTTGAAACTGACTTTTTAGAACTCATTGAGAAACAAGAGGCAACAGAGCAATAGTCAAGGGGCTGTGAAATTATGTTCATTGGAATTCAAAGTCATTGTTTTTGTCTTTACTGCAAACTGCTTAATTTGTTGATTTTTTAAAACATTTATTTATTTATTGAGAGAGAGAGAGAGAGAGAGAGAGAGCATGAGCTAGAGGGGCAGGGGGAGAGGGAAAGAGAATCTCACGCAGACTCCATACTGAGCATGCAGAGCCAGATGCTGGGCTGGATCTCACAAATGAGATTACAACCTGATCCAAAACCAAGAATAGGACGCTTAACCAACTGCACCACCCAGGTGCTCCAAGCTGATTCCTCGATTTAAGAGAAAACTATGAGTATGGATAGAAGTTCAAACTGACTTCCTCAGAATAAGTCAACACAGAATAAAAGAGAAAATTGGTTTTTAATCATCATTGTACATCAAAATCTTCTGGGGACTTAATAACACACAGATTACCAAGCCCCACCTCTAGACTTGTTGAAGTCCAGGGAATATTCAAGAATTTGTACCTCTAACAAGTTTCCAACTACAGTTGATGATGGTGGGTGCTGCCCTGTGAGAATGATTGACAATGACATGCTCCTGAGCATGCTTGAGATCCAAAGACTTCGAGATGCTCATGGCTTTGACTTGGAAAGAACATCCAAAATGTGAAATAAGTGTTAAGTCTTACCCACCTGGACAGTAGAGTTGACACAGTTGATAACACCTGTCTCCATCTAGTACCATATAAGGAACTGGTATTGGACATCATCTGGAAGCAGTAGGGTGACAGGCATTGATTTGAAATTCAGCTGTGGGGTCTTGCAGAGGAAAGAGGTGTTTGAAGCAAGTCCAGTGGCTTGAAGGACTGTATTCATTGTAGGGTACAAGGGACACATGATCCTTTAAAAGTACAAACTACAGAAACACTGCCAACACACAAACTTGGAGACTCACTGCAGCCAGAGAGAATAACTACAACAAACAAACTCTGCAATATGAAAGCATAACTTTCCTATGAATGATGGGAAGGGTTAACTTGCAGGGGTGTGTTCTGATGTCTTTTGTGAAGAAGCTAGGGCTTAGAGACAGAGGCTGTGTTACCAAGTCAATATTTCCACCCTGTCTGGGTGGTCTGGGGCAAGTTGCGTGATCTCTCTAGTCTTTCAATGATAAATGAAAACTCTTTGTACAATGCAATTTAGGGATTGTAGGAATAATGGAACATAGTAAAGAATGTAAAAATAGTTTTTAAAGTTCAGTAGGAGTAACTGAAACCTTGTCTTATTATTTGTCTGTATTGCTATGTAGGTATTTTGAAATGTCAGGAGTTAGATTAAGTAACCGTAGCTACAACCATCCTATGACTATATTCGTTCTTCTTTGCTTCTTAACACTGAGAAGAGAGAAGATTAAGGACAGACATTTTATAGCTGATTTTTCTTCATTCCCAATTTTCACAAGGAGTCAATACCATCCTTTAGCGGAGTAATAAAAAGAAAATCAACATGACATCCACGATTTACTGGGCAAGCCAAAATACCTTCCTAGGGGGGTTTCAATAATGAAATACTGTCATTCACTTCATCCATTTCAAAATCAAATTGAAGGCCTTAGGGAAAATCTCCCTGAAGAATTAACATTTTTCATGTTGCATAAATGTATAATACAATAATTTTTAGAGTGGAAGTAATTTTTTCCTGAGTGTCATAAAAAGGGGAATAGGGTAAAATTGGAATGAGCCCGAAGAGCCCCATGTTCAAATTTGCATTTTCTAAGGTCTATTTACAATGGTTTATAATCCCTTATTGCAAGATGATTGGCTTTTTCTTTTACTCATATGGTAGTTACTCGTTCTTCTAAGTGATTCTCATCTTGTTGAAAATAGGCTCAAAAACAGGTTCTTTCCTTTTTTTTTTTCTCCATTTGATTGAGATCCATGGAGTCCTACACATAGTAGGCATTTGATACATATCAGTTCAAACCACAAGACTAGCAACAACAGTAGATAACAAATGAATGCTTTGGAGTATTTCATTCTGTCTGTTTTGCAAGGGATTTGGATCAAATAAATAGCCTCTTAAATAATCTGTCTTCATATCCTTTAGAGAAGGGGAGATTCTTTTGTTTTTTAAAAACACAAAATTACTGCTGCTGATGTTGAAATGCCTCATTTTAACATAGGGAGGAAGGGATACTGCTAGTTTTTTCTTTTCTGGATTTGTCCATAGCTGATTTGTGAAGAAAGTTTCCATTTCAGAAATGTTAGTTGTTGGGCACCTGAGTGGCTCGGTGGGTTAAAGCCTCTGCCTTCGGCTCAGGTCATAAACCCAGAGTCCTAGAATCGAGGCCCGCAACGGCCTCCCTGCTCAGCAGGGAGCCTGCTTCCTCCTCTCTCTCTGCCTGCCTCTCTGCCTACTTGTAATCTTTCTCTTGCTCTGTGTCAAATAAATAAATAAAATCTTTAAAAAAAATGTTAGTTGTCATAGAATTAATGACAGAAAAGATATGGCATCTTCCCATGAGATACACATAGATATTGTGACATCCTCTTGGAAATCCATTAGTTATACTACAGTATCATACAGACAGACACACACATACATGTCTAGCATTCTACTGAGTACTACTTTCTATTGTGTGGAAAGAGAACAAAACTTGTCTAAAAAACAAATCACAATGATCCCTTTTTTATGGTAATGCCTAATCTGTATTTCAGATACCTTTCCTTCATACGCGTTCACCATAACCTTCCCTAAAAAGAACATCACAGTCAAAAACATTTTTTCCCCTCTGATCCAGGTTTTCTTACACCTGTAGAGCCAGCTCAGACTCATTTTCATTTCTACAGTCAGAGAAATACTCTTCTCCATTTAAAAGGCTCCTTCTTGCTCACATTTTAGTGGTGAAAAATAAAGCGATAATAAAAGGCTATAGTGAAAGGCAGTCCCCTTTTTCATACATCTGCTCTCCCATTCCTGCCCCCTGGAGGAAGCCAGTTTTTAATTTTTGAACACTCAATAAATATTTATTAACTATATAATGTTTGAGACATTCCTACCTCCCTCCCTTCCTTCATTCACTTAAAATATTGTTTGAGTCATTGGTCTATGGCAGCCATCATTCTAGGCCCTAATGATTTGAACTTGAAATAAACCAAAGACAGATGGTGGCTAAATGCTGCAGAACAGTGCTTTTCAAGCTCCCTGTGATGATGGACAAGATCTTTTGTACCCAATCCATCATAGACCAATACTTCTTTCTATACACTATAGCACTAGAAAGATGAATGAAAAACAGAAACATTACAAACAAATATTTAATTGTTTCATTCAACAAACATGAAATCACTCTGTCAAATTGCTATGCAAGAATCTAAACACTTATTCTCCATTTCTTCAAAGATGGCAACTTGCTATTTTGGTACTAGCAAAATAATTGTCTTGAACTGAATTGTAATTCTCTTGAACTGAATTGTAATTCTCTTGAATGGAAGAGGCATTTTTATTGGTAAAAGTACACAAACACAGTAAGGGGCCGATTTTCCTCTAATTTCTCTTACCTATTAGTACCAAGGATATTTCTTCCACCAATCTTCCAGGATTTTGAGGGCCCCTTCTCTTTAGGGGATACACTTCCTTGTGATTGTCCTAGGTCATTAATGGGGAGGGTATATTCAAATGGAGTGTTTCAAATGCGACTCACTAAAGTCCCTAGCAGAACCTGTCATCCTTCTTTAGTGATTCATGGGCAATGGATTGGAGCCTTCTAATTAACTGCAGATAATAACTTGCCTGCTTTTTAAAAATTCATTAACTTTAGCAATTCTTACGGCTTTTCTTATGAAAGTTAAAGATACAACTTGTTTTCTACCTTTTCTTCTTTTGGCTATCTATCTTCATTACATAGCACACACACATGCACACACACTCCACTTGTACATATAATATACATAAGCCTATATTTCCTATTTCATCAATTTTATAATATATCTTTACTCTTTCCTTTATAAATTGACATATTAACATCCTGGCGTACATTAAACACTCCCGTTCTAGTTCTACTTGTTAACACCTGTCATCTGCATTTTTAAAAAAGATTTTATTTACTTATTTCAGAGAGAATGAGCTAAAGAGAGAGCATGATCAGGGGCAGAGGGAGAGGAAGAAGCAGACTTCCTGCTGAGCAGGGAGCTCAATGTTGGACTTGATCCCAGCACCTGAGCTGAAGGCAGACACTTAACAGACTTAGCCACCCAAGTGCCCCAGTCATCTACACTTTTATAAGGATGACATTATTCATATTCTTCTGCTCTGTAATCATAATTAAGTCTTCTTCACATTATTCTATATTTTGTTTATAACAAATAGAAATCATTAAGTGGTGGCTTATTGTTAGTTTTGTTTCTATAATGCTCATGATCAAGCAAGTGGATTCCTGGGATTACAGTTCCTTTCTTACAGTTCCACTATAAAAACCCTGTGACAATCAATGGAAAAAACTCCAGGTTGGTATTTTCACTCCATCAAATACCAAAATATGACACTCCTTTTTTTTTACTTTATTTGTGGAACAACTTCTTGTCCCTTTCTTTTGTTCACTTGCTAGTTCCCCCTGAGTTTTTTAAAAATAATTTTTCACTTTTATTATTTTTCCTGTACTCACCATAATAAGGATATCTTAAAACACTCTTTGTGTTATATGCATTATTGAAGTCATTCCATTTTTATCTTGAAAAACATGTTTCATGGAGGCCACCAAATTGGTATTCTAATTCAAACCAAATAAAATTCTTGCCCAAATTATTGACATCCTGATATTTCTCCGCTAACTATTATAACCCACGTGTTTCACTTTTGTGGAAGCTACTCCTCATTAGCTGAAGTACGCCTTCAAGTATCCTCCTCAGAAAGTGTGTATGAAACAGAAATGCATTGGTTCTTTGCAATGGAAACATTTTGAATACCTATTTTAGTAATGTTTAAGCTGAAGGACATGTTCAAAACTATTTTTACTCAAAATCTTGTGTGCCCTTTTCTGCTGGTGGGTCACAGGGAGTAGAGACAGGAAACTTTTAGCTAACTCTTAGTATTATTTTAATACCAGCTTTAATGTTAGTGATAAACATGTTATGAGAAAATAATTCACATTCCTTTTTTTTTTTAAGATTTATTCATTCATTTTAGAGAGAGAAAGCGTGTGCATGCGAGGAGGGGGAGGGACAGAGAGAGAGGGAGAGAGAATCTTCAAACAGACTCCCTGGTGCTTGCGGAGCCCCACTGAGGGCTGAATCTCATGACCCTGAGATCATGACCTGAGCCGAAAAGCTTAACCTGTGCCTGGAATGTTTAAGCAGCCTCCCCACACATTCTTATTTTATCCTATTTTATCCAGAAGCCTTTGGGACATTGTTTTATTATGTTAAATTCCATAATAGTATGTCTAAGTGTGGCTCATTAAAATATTTTTATATATTCTTATTGGTATTCAGGCTTTTCCATCTGAAGGGCCTTTTCTTTTTTTAGTTGAGAAAAACTTACTTGTAGCCATATATAAAGTATTACTAGATGTGAGTTATTTTAACCACATAGGAATTACNTCATAATAGCATGTCTAAGTGTGGCTCATTAAAATATTTTTATATATTCTTATTGGTATTCAGGGTTTTCCATCTGAAGGGCCTTTTCTTTTTTTAGTTGAGAAAAACTTACTTGTAGCCATATATAAAGTATTACTAGATGTGAGTTATTTTAACCACATAGGAATTACTTTTATTGCATATTAATTATTCTTTTATCACCTCTTCCTTTAAGTTCACATGCTGGAATCATTCCTGGTCCTGGAGTCTTTCCTTTTTTCTCATCTTCTGTTCCATTCTCTCTTTTTTTTTTTCCTATTTTTTGGAAAGAATATTCTTTGTAATGTGTCCTCATTAATGTCTCTGTTCCTTTAGCTTGTGTTTAAGTAGTGTTTTGACAGAGACTTCATTCATTGTGCTATATAGTTCAAACGATGTTGACCAATGGATAATGTCAAATGCCCACAATTACAAACTATATACAAATATATGTAATCCTACATTTTCTAATTACCAGATCATATAGACGAGTTCCAGCTCCCTAAAAGTCGTTTCTATAGTCATGTTTTTTAAACTCTTGCATTCCTTCATTGCTCTCTAACCTCTGGTACTAGCTTTACATTCTTTTATCTTAACATTTTCTCTTTAAAGATTTCCTTCAAATATATGTCATACTTCAAGTGTCTACTTGTATTTTACAATGAAGGAGTAGGAGTCCTATGCCTAGGAGTTGTGGATATGATAGAATTATAAAGCTTATGAACTATTTTTGGCTTTAGTGGATGACTGTGCAGAGACCATGGAATTGCCAGAGGGAGAATGTAGTTAATCTGGGATTCCAAAACCCGCAGCAGCTATTTCAATTTCAATAAAATAGATCAACTACCTCTTCAGGTATAGTTCAACACATTAGCAAACTGGGTCTTTTGCTTCCAAATTCTGTAGAAATTTCTTATCTAACGAAGAATTACCTTTCCATTATATTTCATATATGTGAATTTAGAATTTTTAATTATTTTTCCATGATTTCAGTAGGATCTTGGTAGCCATGAGACTTAGTCTTGTGTGCAAAGTCTGACAAGGTAAATAATGTAATATTTTCTGTACCAATATACCTGGTACTTAGCACTTAATATACGCTATCATGTATTATAAATATTTTTGCTACCATCTTCTATTTTCTATATTGATTCAAGAATAAAACTCTCATAAATCAAGACCATTGGCTTATATATTCATATTATATGTTTGTTGTTTAATAAATGCACAAAACTTTATAAAAGGTTTTTAAGCAATTTTGTACTATCATCTAGAAGTATAACTTTTGTTTCATGGTCTTTTAATTTTAAATGATCATTTATTATTAAAATTACTTACCCACATTTTTGTATGGGAAAGGATATAATTATGATGAGATGTCAGCTGTTAGTCTTACTGGGGTTCCAATGTATATGATGAGTGGTTTCTCTCTTGCCGCTTTCAAAATTTTCTTTTTCTCTTTCAACGTTTTAACTATGATGTGTCTCAGAATAGATTTCTTTGGAGCTCATGGAGATTCTTGGATGTGCAGAGGTGTTCAGCCATTATTTCTTCAAATATATTTTTGATCTCTTTGTTTTTCTATTCTCTTTTTGTGCCTCCATTATTCATATTTTGGTGTATTTACTTTTTCATATTTTTCTGAGGTTCTGTTCACTTTTCTTCTTTTGTTCTTTATAGATTGCATAATCTCTATTTTCAATTTCACAGATTCTTCTAGATGAAATCTACTGAACCTCCCTAGTGAATTTTCCATTTTTGTTATCATACTTTCAACTCCAGCCTTTCCATTTGGTTCATTTGTAATTTTTATCTCTTTCTTACTATTTTCTTTTTTATGAGACATTATAATCATCTTCATTTAAGTCCTTAAATATAATTTCTCAAGTATAGTCATAAAAGCTTCTTTGACATCTTTGCTGAGTCTTGAATTTGAGTACTCTCAAAGGAAGTTTCTATTGCATGCATTTATTTTTTTTTCCTGTGTATGGATCACACTTTCCTGGTCTTTTCATGCTATTTCACTTTTTGCTAAAAACTGGACATTTTATATACATATGTATGTATGCATGCATGTATGTATGTATTTATGTATTTATCTTTTCCTGTTAGGAACAAAGTATGCTTTATTTAAATTTTCTGTAAATATTTCTTAAATATATGTACATTAATTATAAATCACAATTCTCATACTCTAACAGTTATCTTTTTTTTGTGGTGCATTTTAATATTCACCTACATGCATTTAGTTTTTACCTGTTTCATCCAAAAACATAAGTGGAGCAATGAAAAACTGGACATTTTAGAAAACAGATTATAGACACTCTGGATACCACATCTGAGCCCCCACCCTACACTCCACCCTTGAGGGCCTACTGATGTTGATTTTTGTAGTAACCTGGATGGATTAATTCAGCGAGGTCTATTTCCCTTACAGTGTGTAACTTCTGATGTCACTCCCCAGAGGCCCTGGTTGGGATTGGGCAGTCTCTAACCATGAAGGATTACCGTGGTCTCTCAACTTCTTGGATTATCTCTTCCTGAACTCTCTGTTAAACTTAAACTTCTAGCTGGTCTGCCTCTCTTGGTGTGATACCCAGCTGTTTCCCTCCACTAATTGTTAGCTGACTGTTCTATTGTTTTTAACAACAGCTTGGGGGCACAAATTGCCCCGCAATGTGATTCAAGTGTGCAACTTGGCAACTGCAAGACATTGTCAATTTCCAGTGTTCCTTCCAGTCTCAGGAGGGGGCTTGTTAGCTGTCTCTGTCCTCAGTTCTCTCTACTAAACTTTGAGTCAGTCTATTGGTTTGCTTGTTGCTACTACTATCATTGTGCTAGTAGTCTCCTCTTATTTGCTTACTACCAAGGTGTCTTTGGGCATAAACTTTGCTTGCTTTGTACCAAATAAAGTTAGTACACTTAGGGAAAGCTGCAGAAATCTCTGTTCTTACACAGTGACTCATCCCTGGGCAGGACCTCTATGCCATTGCACTGGGCCTGGGCACAATGTCCTTCTTCCAGTGGGATACACCTACTCTATGGGCTGGGTGATATATGGGGATGGTAGCCCCTGGTCTTCTTGGTTTAGCTTTTTCATCATGGAGCCAGGAACCTATAAGCAAGCAGGAGCAAAGCCAATGAGTCTCAGTATTCTCAATTCTTTGTGACTGGGGATTTGGTAGACAAGGAACTCCAATCCTCTTGGCCAAAGCTACCTGGGATAGAACTTCTGCAACATATTGATGCATATTGGTGGGAGGAGGATGAGACTTTGGCTGCCTACACCTAGTAGAGTAAAACCATGGCTTTAGGTTGGGTACTAGGAGAAGAAAGTACCCATCACCTTGGCCTTGGACATGTAGTGTAGTTTCCATTACACTGAGTGGGTATGAAGGTGGATGCAGGAGAAGATCATGGATCACATAACACACACACACACACACACAAACACACAACTTCTTACTGTTCTTACTAATATTTAATAGATTTTCTTAAATAAACATTTCTTCATTTTCTATATGCTCTTAGGAAAAATTTCAGATAAATTTATTTTTTAATATACTTTCTATTTTACCAATGAAGTGGTTGCTTCACTGGAGAGAGGGTCTGCTAAAGTCTCACAAGCTCTTCATTCTGGAAGTGAGAAAGCAAATTTTTGAGTATGTAAAATTTATTGTAAGAACGGGGAGACTTTAGAAAAAATAAAACCAATCTTTGCGGTCTTTAATATAACATGTGCTAACCAAATGCTTTATAAGGGGCTTAGGACAGGAGTGGGGCTTTGAAATATGAGGGGGATTATGATATAAAGATGCCTATGGCATCAATACATGTGAAGGGTCATTAAGGTACTGAATAGTGCTTCTAAACCTTTGTCTTCTTGGAAACCATTTATTTAATTTATATGAAACACCTGTAATACATCCAAAGGTAACAATAATACCCCTAAAAATTTCAGGAAAAAAACTAGCTATAATTATTTTTCTAGGGTATGAGCAGAAAGGACATATCATATTTAACAATAAGGAATAGGTAAGAATGCATTTTGTTCACATTGGTGTTTAAGGATGGTTCATTTAAACAAAAAGAGATGACCATGTTTAACCCCAATCCTGAGAGCTTACTGCATTGTGGAGAGGGCACAATAGACAATCTCTTGGATAAAAATGAATGCAGATTAGTTCATTAAAACTTCACGATAAAATGCGTGAAATAAACTCATAATCTTTTCTTTCATTTTGTTTGCAGTTCTTAGGATGTAAACATCTATTATTTCAGATACACAGGTGCTTTCACTACAATTTTCTATCTGGAGTTTATTGTTTGAAATCAGTAATCTTTTTTTTAGCAGTTTGATAGACTATTTTCCCGAGATTTCTCTTCTCTAATTATTACCACTGATTTAACACAAGAAAAGCCAATTTTTCCACTGTCATGGCTTCTTCTCCATTTTTCTGGTGGCCTCGCCATTGACTTTGCCATCTTTGTGACAGCACTGGAAAAACTCTCAGGTGACAATTATCCAGTAAATTGGATTTGGGTTACCTGTGGCTAAGTCATGGCATTTTCCAAGCTCCCACTGTGCTTCCTCAAGCTCTGCTCCCTTAGGCAGTCACAGTTATTGATTCTAAAATACCCACTTTTATGGATTAAGATCAATATTTGATGCTTCATCACAAACGTGGCTTCTCAACTAACTCTTATTTATTGACTACTTTACTGCCTTCACTTGCCACTATTCTAACAACAATCACAAAAATCTTGTCTCTTGTAGCTAGCTTTGAACACACTGAAAATTGGATAAATAAATGCATTCTTTTTGTAGTTTCTTTGCCTACTCTCAATAGAATTCTCCATCATGTTCTAGCTATAACTTGTCTGAATTTATTGAAACTGTGAGGTGGAAGTTGGGCAACTCTAACCTCTCAAAGAACAATTCTCTTTAGATTCATGGCAATTGGAGAAAATATTTCTTTCTACACTGTAAGATGTAGGTGATGGATAGGGATTTAGGTCTTCATGAGTCCCTAATTGATCAGGAGAAAGGCCTTAAGATGAAGTGGGTCTCAAGTACATATTCTGATATGCCATATTAAAATTCATTTTGTATTTGGATGAATTTTTATCATACCTTCAACAGTGAGGTCAAGGCAATAACTAGATTGGTTATCTTTGCTGTATAAACTATATTACTCTAAATTAAATTGACTTTTGGATAACCCTTTTTAATAACTACTTTACTTTCTATTATTTGTCCTTTTTCACCTGGATTCCTATGTGGTACTATTTTTTTTTTTTCATGCTAGCAGGCAGTGTGACTATCCTGCTCAAAGCTCCCTTGAAAAATCTCTGGCCCAATCTTTTATTTTTTATATTATCTTTATTTTCTGCAGAAGACCTTATTATCTCTTGATCATTTGGCAAAGTCAAGATAAAACCCAGCTCATAGCAAATTTATAGGCTTCCAAAACAAAACAAAAGATGGTATGAACACAGGACTGAAGGTAATTTTCTACTAAAAAGTGAATTTATTTTCTAGTTACAGAAATAGGTGCACTGAGGAAGCAAAACAAAACAAAACACACATAAATTTGTAGATGCCCTCGTAAGGAATTAACCTCCCAATCTTAATCCTAGGTTTTTGAGAAGGTTTTTGGCAACAATGAGACTTTGTCAGCAAACAAACCTTAGTCTATTCTCTAACTGAACTCAGGATTAGCAGATCAAGAAAGTTTCTTTTGGACTTGTTAATATGAGGAGAGGCTTTATAATTTCCTGCTAGAACCATTCACCACATGATATAGAAGGTCAAATCTTCTGCTAGAGGCAAAATTTCTCCCTATATTTGCAGGAGGAGACCAGGCTCAAATTTAATCTCTGACTGGGTAGTTAACCATTCTAACGATCTGTGCCTGGAATCATTTCTAACCTCTCTTCTTGTGGACTGCACTTGTCAGCTCAGACGGTCATATCAATATACCATTCTGTGGCTTAAACAACAGAAATTTATTTCTCACAGTTCTGAAGGCCAGAAGTTCAACATGAAGGTATAGTCAAGTTTGGTTTCTGGTGATCTATTCCTGGTTGGCAGATGGCCGTCCCCTTGCTTTGTCCTCATGAGGAGAGAGAGAGAATCTCTGGTGTATCTTCCTCTTGTTATAAGGACACCAATCCCATCAGATTATGTCTCCAACTTTGTGACCTCATTTAACCTTAATTACCTCTTCAATGGCCGTATCTCCAAATACAGTCCCACCTGGGGTTATAGCTTCAATATATGGATTTTGGGGGCACAGATTTCAGTCCTTAACAGGATTCCTAGCTGTATATGGGAAATGGCTCACTTCCTCACTTCTCTAGTTTTTGGTCAGGTAGAAAATCATCTAAATCCATTTTCTCTGATTAGGCAAATAATTTAATGAGCCCCAAACTAGCCTTAATTTTTCTTTCCTCAACCTTCATCTGATTCTTATTGCTGGGGCTCAGCAAGCAAGTGGAGAAGGGCTTGGGGAGCTTAGCAGATAAAAACAGCATGGTAACCTATTTGCAGTCTATAGTTAGATTCAGTCACAGAGTTATATTTTAAATCACTGCATGCCAAAATTTCACACTATACTGCAAACGGATTGTATCAGCTACTATTACAGGTAGGGTCTCTAGGCTCCAAGAATGTATGTAACTGAACGAAGATGGTAATACCAACCACAAAGTGCTGTTTGCTTTGGGGTACTACCCAGGGATCACCATTAGGCACTATGGTGGGTGCTGAAAAGATAACCCTTGGTGAGAATGGAGTCTCCCGTTGCAACATCTGTGACGAAGAAACAAGAACTGTAGTTCAGATGTACATGGAATTGGGGCAATTAAACTGGGATGCACCAGTCACTCATTCACTCAAATGATTCTTCAACACTTGGAATTTTTTTTCCATGCACTAAATATGCCTATTTAGTATCACATGTAACTGGTGATACAGTTTATTACTTAAGGTCACTTTTATTATTCTATAAATTGTTTTTATCTGCAGTTTTAAATTTACTCTGAAATCCACCAGAGTTCAGTGGTTTAATATGGAAAGTATTAGTAATACAAATGCAATAAATAAAGTGAGCATAAAGTTGATAATTGTGCAAACTTGCTTCAAGTTATTCTAAATGTACACTAGTCTCATTCATTTGATCAAAGTCATTTTACTATTCAAGATGACTCTAGTACTACAAAATCCTTTGCTAAATAGTGAACATATACAGAAGGTATAGCCAAATTTGTAGTGAGAATACAATGATCAAACCCATAATGTGCTATTTTTAAGTAACTCCTTATAAACATTAATCAGAAAATATTTATTTTCAATATTCATTATTTACAAGAAGAACTCAAAAGTTTAAAAGAAAATAACTAAAAAACTGAAGTCATATTTTGCCCTATTGTTTTAAAGTTTAATCTATGGTTTAACATATGTTTTGGATCTCCATGGCAAAATAGCATTTTATAGTTAAATTTATTTCTTGACAATATATGTCCTTAGAAAAAGAAATAATTTAAAGTAGTACTTATAGGGCGCCTGGGTGGCTCAGTGGGTTAAAGCCCCTGCCTTCGGCTCAGGTCATGATCTCAGGGTCCTGGGATCGAGGCCCGCATCGGGCTCTCTGCTCCGCAGGGAGCCTGCTTCCTCCTCTCTCTCTGCCTGCCTCTCTGCCTACTTGTAATCTCTCTCTCTGTATCAAATAAATAAATAAAATCTTTAAAAAAAAATAAAGTAGTACTTATAATTAAATAGCATGTGCTACTTTAAAAAATGGAGCATGTATTTTTTCTTTACATTATGAATATCATAAATCATTTTATTTAAGTGAACTTCCTAGAAACATTATTGGTCATATATTTAGCCTAAGTTATATGTATTCACTTAACTCTATGTGACAGATACTATATCAAATGTTTTGAAATTTAACAAAGTGAGTACTCTTACCTATATTGTGAGATACTAGTTTAGCTCCATTTTACAGTTTGTAAAAAGAAGAGAGCTTTAAAAACTCAATCATTTCTGTATCCTACAATAATAATGACATGTTAAATCCATGAGATATTTATAAATAAGATGCCACAGTGAGAAAGCCTTTGGAGACAAAATTATTAGGAAAAGTTGGATTTAGATGATTTCAAATGTCCATTTATGCCAGCCAGAAAATTTCATTATCCATGGATTCTCTGAACTTCTCAGCCCAAATAAAATAATGGGGAAAAAATAAAGCACTCAGATATCACATTTCCTGTTTTTTTTCTATAATGTTAGATTCCAGATGGTGGGTACCCTATTTATAGGAACAGGTTCCTGTCCTTTATTTTTAATAGACAGTAAATGTGTAAGTAGTGCTTTTAATTAGAAGAGAGATTTGTGCATTTCCCATGAGGAAAAGAAGTAGCTATCATGCTTCAGGAGAACTTAACTCTATTTTGGGGTGCACACATGGCATCCATATTTAATGAGAGCCCTTGAAGTTGAGATCCAAGGAATGAAAAATAAATATAATAGCATGCACCCATAAATGCATTCACATACAGAAAAATAGAGATGGTATCTATTCCTAGAGGACAATAGTCCACCGTTTTAGCTCTACACTGTTCTAGGAGGATTGGTTTTCCACTAAACACAACCTCTAGCCTCAGTGCTTCAAAAAGGTGACTTTTGACCACCACCACCACCACAAACTGACAACAACAACCACAATCAACAAAAAAACAGAACAAAGCAAAAAGGACAAATTTATTTTTTTTATTTTTTTAAAAGATTTTATTTATTGGACAGAGAGAGAGAGATTACAAGTAGGCAGAGAGGCAGGCAGAGAGAGAGGAGGAAGCAGGCTCCCCGCTGAGCAGGGAGCCCGATGCAGGGCTCGATCCCAGGACCCTGAGATCATGACCGGAGCAAAAGGCAGAGGTTTAACCTACTGAGCCACCCAGGTGCCCCAGAAAGCACAAATATTTATTTGGGTTTTATTTTGGCTGTGTTTCACTTAACCCACAGAGAGCAAACAACACATTTGGCTATCAATGTAAGAGTCAGTAGGTACATTATCAGGTGGTGAGATGCTGTGGAACTGTGGTCATATTTCTATCCCTTCCATTGGCTAACTGCTGTTTTGCAAATACTACTTAACTTCACGGGCTTGGTTTCTACCTTTCATACTATTATAGGAAAAATTTACCTCTACTTTTTGATGATTTTATGTGGATGAACAACAATTTGGAAATTGCTGTGTTAAGTTAAAAAAAAAGAACTTAACAAGGAGTATCATTTAATAAGTACAAGCACTAATTTCTCTTTGGTCTTATTTAATCAGGTTTTTTTTTTGATTGGAACTTATTTGGCACTAGTTGAAATTGTACAGGAAGATGGAAATGTTTTTGGGCTGTGATGTGTAATCAACCCCATAGCACATGAGTTATATACAAGAAATATTTTGAAACTCATATCTACAAGCATATGAGTCTCCTTATATTCAACCATTTTGAACTAATAGTTAGGGATACCTATTTTGTGTATTATTCCTAGTAAATCAGAAAGTCCCCAGCTTCTGAGAATTTATAGTCAAACATGAAAATCAGAGATGAGTCACTATAGTGTGGATCAGGGTAAAACAGGTAATATGTGATGCACAGAAGACCTGTCTCAGTCACTGTCTGAACTAGTAATCAAATGATGACTGCAAGCACATCTTTGTGATCCAGACTCATGGGAGAAGAAACTTGGGAATTTTGAAAACCACTTGAAAAAGTTGAGTATTGAGCTGTAGAACTGTTCCTTGAAGGTTGAGGGAAATTGGATAAGACATGTGTAAGGGGACAGGTATGTCATGCGTAGGCAAATTTGAATGAAGATCCTGGCATATATAGAGCATTGGAATGTTATATCATCTTTGAATTTGCTTGTACATAGCTAGGCCTCTCTCTCTCTCTCTCTTTTTGCCTCTCTGCCTCTCTGTGTGTGTATATATATGTGTGTCTTTGTCTTTGAATTTGTCATAATCCACTCATGTTGGAACACAATTTATGTTCATGTCCACTATTCAGTTTGACTGTCAAAGCACAAGATTCTCAGAACCCTTTTAAGAAAGCTTGTTTGCTTTATTACTTCACCTGCATCTTCTATACATCAACTGCAAAGGGAATTATTTCTCTGAGAAAACAGTATATAGACCTGACAAGAATCAAAACCAGATCTATTCTGAGAAGTTGAGGTGTGGGATTAATAACAGAATCACCATTAAGATATGTACAGTATTTTGTGAGAAGTGGCAAGAAAGTATAAGATTGATTAATTAAAAAATTTATTTTTATTAATTCATGCTACATCTTATTTTTATACATAAAGATAATTTAGCAACTGGCTAGATTTTTAAGAATTTAGTTCCTATTCTTTCCAACATATAGCTGTCAGAAACCAGATAACATTTAGTTCTTTGCTAACACATATCAATTAATTTTTTTGTTAATTATGCCATAGATAATAAAAATTATTGTTTAGGAGTTGTTTATAATATGTGGAAGAGAAATTTAGAAGACTCTAATGGTTTTCTGAAGAGTTAAAAGTTAATAGCATGGCTTTGCTATGCTATCCTGAGTTTAAATTTTTGTTCTGATAAATTCTAGCTATGTGACATTGGGTAACCTCATTTTACTTATCTCAGTTTCCATATTGAATTCCCATCTGAAATGAGAATTTTTGTGACACTCAAATAGAATAATAGAGATATGTGAAACCTTTGGCTTAAAACCTGTATATAGTAAAGACTTCAATGGCTGTGGGCTGTATGTGCATGTGTGTTTGTGCACACACATACATGTATCTTTATCCATAATATATTTAGGACAGAAAGAAATGTGAAAAGATATAGAGAGGAAGATGAGATAGGTCCTGAGAAAGAAATCAATAAGTATATGTAGAAAGAATGAAAAATTTAATATGTCTACAAATAAAATAAGTAAAATAAATGTGAAAAAATAAATGAAGTGTCCTACAAAGAGAAATAGCAGGAAACTGATTTGGTGTAATCTATGTGTCCTCTTTTTCTTTTCTTTCTTTCTTTTTTGACTTTCCCTTTAATCTTACTAATCAAAACTCCACAATTAATTATCATTCAGGCAAAGAATGTCTCAACAAAAATTGCAGTGAAGAAGAAACATTTGAGAAATGGTTAGGGAAATGGAGGTTGGCACCATAAGCTTTGTTAAGTTTACAGAAAATTTTCAAACTTTGAGTTATCTGTGGTTTCTCAGCGGTTGCAATTTTATCGTTACTACATTATTCCATATATTTAATATGACCAAGGAATCTGTATTTTTAAGACTTTTTCCAAAGGATTCAATACAGATCACCAAAGCACTACATTTTGAAAAACAATGATATAAATCTCATCCAGAAAAGGAATCGGTAATACAAGCCCCAAGTACTACTAAGAAAAATCACTTTCACAATGCATATTTACTTGTTTGGTGGCAGACTCTGTGCCTCACTAGACAGAGTTTATTAGATGCAAGTTGTGATAAAATCAGAGATATCTGAGCTGATCCATTTAGAAATTATGAAATTTCATAATTTAGAAATTATGAAGCTAGGAGAGGAACGTAGACAGAAACTTAAAAGAATACAGAATGAGAAAAATATTAAAAATTATATAAACATAAATCAGTGGTTAATTATGAAGCTAGGAGAGGAACGTAGACAGAAACTTAAAAGAATACAGAATGAGAAAAATATTAAAAATTATATAAACATAAATCAGTGGTTAATATTCAATGCTGGAACAAACATTTTGTATACATTTGGAGCGCTTTAGTGTCTTACTGGATATAGATTTGAACAAGCATGCTTTATTTTTAAAAACATAACAGCAACTTTCAGTAAATTTTCAGTTTATTATATTTGTTAAAACTTTGCTGGATAGGGCGCCTGGGTGGCTCAGTGGGTTAAAGCCGCTGCCTTCGGCTCAGGTCATGATCCCAGGGTCCTGGGATCGAGGCCCGCGTCGGGCTCTCTGCTCAGCGGGGAGCCTGCTTCCTCCTCTCTCCTCTCTCTCTGCCTGCCTCTCTGCCTACTTGTAATCTCTCTGTGTCAAATGAATAAATAAAAATCTTTAAAAAAAAAAAAAAACTTTGCTGGATAGACAAAAATCTTAATGACAATCCCAGCTTTCAAGGTCCTTACAAATTAACAGGTAAAGAAAGTTATCGACAGTTAATTTGAAAATCAAGCTGCTGATTAGCCATATAGGAAAACAAGTGATGTCATAAGGTAGGAAGTGATTAATTGCCACTTGAATCACATTGACAGTAATTGACAGAGGCCTTCAAAAAAAGGAGAAGTTATCTGATGACCCTGAGTAATCCAGAGGTGAACCCGTGCCAGGTGCCTCTTGGTTTGAAAAAAGCAGGCAGAATGATAAAGCACTGCAAAAGCCTTTTAAACACTTTTTTTAATAATATTAAAGTAGACAAAGAAAGTTGATTCTTTTGTGCAATTTAAAATCTAGTAAGCATTCTATATAAAATATTATTATTTTTTTAATCTTCATAGCCTGGGAATTAGTGTTAGTGTCCATTTCACAGATGAGTAAACAATTGATCTAAAGTCATTTAATTACTGAATACAGGATTTAAATCATGGTTGATGATTACAAATCTTGTTCTTGTCATATTACATCAGACTAGTATCCAGTATACTTGCTTATATGGTAGAGATGATAATGTGAAACAGGTGATGATGTAAGACCAAGTTTTAACCATAACTAATTACAGGTGTGATGTATTTTGATGCTATCAACTTCAATACTTTAGAAGGTTGGATTTTTCTCTTTCCATATTCTTTCCTCAACTGACTGTCTTAATTTTCTTTTTGGTCACCAATTTAACTATTACAATTGCCCACAACTTCTACTCTGATTTTAATCTTATTGAGTTGTTTAAGAATCATTCTCATTTCGGGGGCACCTGGTTCGCTCAATTGCTTAAGTGTCTGCCTTGGGCTCAGGACATGATACCAGAATAGCAGGATGGAACCCATGTACAGCTCCCTGCTTAGCATAGAGCCTGCTTCTGCACTTCCCCCTGCTCCTTTTCTCTGTGTCTCCTGCTCATTCTCTCTTTCAAATAAATAAGTAAAATCTTTAAAAAAATAAGCAATATTTAGTTTTAGCAAGCAAATTTCCTCTTTGTAAGGTAGATGGATATTTTGTAATTACTAGAATTAGGGATTGAGATCAAATGTCAAAAATAGTGTTGTCAAGTTTCATCCATTTTGAGGACATTATGTTAAGTGAAATAAACCAGTTAAAGAAGGACAAATACTATATGACTCACTTACATGAGGGATCAAAAGTAGTCAAATGTCTACAAATAGAAAGAGAGAGGCTGTTTCCCAGAGATGGACATGAAGGGAAATAGGGTTTTAATTTTTTTTAATTTTATTATTATGTTCAGTTAGTCTACATATAGTACATCATTAGTTTTGATGTAGTGTTCAATAATTCATCAGTTGGATACAACACCCAGTGCTCATCACCACACATGCTCTCCTTAATACCCATCACCTGGTTACCCCACTCTTCCCCCCACCCCTTTCTGCAATCCTCAGTTTGTTTCCTGAAGTCCAGAATCTCTCATGATTTGTCTCCCTCTCTGATTTCTTCCATTCAGTTTTCCCTCCTTCCCCTGTGGTCCTCCATTCTATTCCTTATGTTCCACATATGAGTGAAACCATATGATAATTATCTTTCAATGCTTGACTTATTTCACTCAGCATAATCCCCTCCAGTTCCATCCATGTCAATACAAATGGTAGGTATTCATCCTTTCTGATGGCTGAGTCATATTCCATTGTATATATGGACCACATCTTCTTTATCCATTCCTCTGTTGAAGGGCATCTCAGCTCTTTCCACAGTTTGGCTATTGTGGCCATTGCTGCTTTGAACATTGGGGTACATGTGGCCCTTCTTTTCACTACATCTGTATCTTTGGGGGTAAATACTTAGTAGTGTAATTTTTGGGTTGTGGGGAGTTACTTTTCAATGAATATAGAGTTTTGGTCATGCAAGATGAAAAGTATAGAAATCTGCTGTAAAACAACATGTTTATAGTTAGCAATAATGTACTTTACACTTAAAATTTTGTTGAGGGTAGATGTCTCTACATATTTTTACCACACGAAAAAGAAAGTTAAAAATAGAAATTCACATAAGAAAAGTATTCCCTTCAAGAACTTCTATGACAATCAGAACAGTCATGGTTATCTTTTAAGTATTCCTTATTATCTTTGCAAGTTAATGGTCCTGATAAGTATTTAAAAGAAATTTCAGGGAAACAAGCAGGATTCTCCTTCCCAATTCTTTTAACTTAGAAAAACGCTTGTCATGCTTGTCCTCTAATGTCACTGACTGCAAAAGGCAGTAGGTAACCTGAAACATAAATCCAACAATGAATAAATAGCATGTATTTTTGAACCTCCATTTGTTTATTTATAAATGTAGTATTTTATAATTTAAAAATTTACCTATTTTATTTTCTGAAATTTACATTAAAAAATTTCAATGTAGAGTTCAAGTTCTGCCTACAATCTAGAAATCCACAATATTGTTTCTACCCTATCCATGAGAAAAATCTTAATTTTTCTTAAGTCTATTAGAAAGTTGAGTCTGCAGGACAACCAATTGATTTGACTCCTAAAGAGCAAGGACTCTTTCTAAGGAGAGTGGGATACCCAATAGTTTTCCTAGTGACAGAACACAAGAGAAAGCCTTGGCCACTATAAAATTAAGTAAGGATAAAACAGCTACGATCCTAAGGATCTCCTGTAGGTTGAGTATGGGCTAGCAGGACATTTTAGAATAACTGAGATTTCCCAGTCCAAGGGTTGTCTGTATTCAGGTTGAGCTGTTTTCCAGAGGTTTCCACAGGGTATTCAGGAGAAAGTTTGGGGCTGGGGCAGAAGGTTATTGAGATACCTCTTTGGTGATTCAGAGAACAAAATCTCATCCATTCTCATGGCCTTCATTTATAATAAGTGAAAGACTCAAGCAGGTGGAGGAAGAAGCAGGAAACTTTTGCAACCCCCAGGCTTAGGTGAAGATAAACTACTGAAGAAAAGAAAGAGAAAAAAAAGAAAAATCTCCCTGGCACTGGGAGTCAGGATGAGAAGCCCTACTGGGGACATGACTCTAAATGACATAAGGAAGACGTCATCAACAAACTACCACTGGCTGAGGGTTAGAAAACTCCCTTCAAAACTTCTCTTCCCTTCCCAAACACAAGGCAGTCTTTGGCTGAGATCAAGTGGAAGAAACACTGAAAAATTCTCACTCCTGAATTTCTGGTTCACAAAGCCTCTGTGAGACTGAGACTGGACCTCTAGAGCCAACCAGTAACACTTCCTCCATCCAACTTGATACCATGTAAGAATCAAAAGCAGACTGGTGCTACTAAAGAAGCAATTGTGTGATGGGAATACCCAAGGGGCAGGCATGCGAAGTCAGTGGAAAGCTGAGGATGGTACTGAAATTCTAATATATCTATGTATAAATAATGGAATCCTGCTTCCCACCCTAAACATTATATACCAGCAATCCACTGCTGGAGATGTTTGGAGTCTGTGATATAATGTATGTAACTACAGCAAAAGCAAATCCAGAAACTGGCTAAAGTACTGACAAGAGAAGTTCAATTACCCACACAGATGATACCTATTTCCATGTGTGAAACAATACTCTTCTAAACACAGAGTCCAGAATTCACACACAGAGCCTCTACCATTTTAGCCCCTCCATGTCTTATGATCTTGGTATCACAATTCACATCTTTTGATACTGTGTGTTCATTAACAGATTTTAGCTACAGCTCTTTTTAATATTTCTGTCACTTGACTTTTATAATGGAATTAGTGATTTATACAACACCATATTGTAGTACTGGAGTATTCTGAATTTGACTATATGTTTACCTTTATCAGTGCATTTCATATTTTCAGTTTGCATGTTATGGATTAGCATCCTTTCACTTTGGCTTGAAAAATTCCTTTCAGCATTTCTTTTAAGGCAGGTTTAGTGGTGATGAACTTCCTTAGCTTTTGTTTGTCTGGGAAAGTCTTTATTTCTCCTTTATTTCTGAAAAATAACTTTGCCAGATAAAGTATTCTTGGTTGACAGTTTTTGTTTTCATTTCATCACATCCAATGCATCATTCATTCTCTCCTGGCCTGTAAAGTTTCTGCTGAGAAATCACCCCATAGCTCTTATAAGTGACAAGTTTCTTTTCTCCTGCTGCTTTCAGAATTCTTTCTTTGCCTTTGATCATTTATATTTTTATTATATTGTTTCTTGGAGAAAATATTTGAGTTTAATTTGTTTGGGGACCTATGAACTTTATGAAGTTGGGTAGCCATATCTCTACTTACATTTGGGAAATCATCAAATAAGCTTTCTGGCTGTTTTTCTTTTTTTGGGACTCAAATAGTGTATAGATTTTATTTTTCTCTGAATGGCACCCTATAAGTCACATAGGTTTTTTTCATTCCTTTTTATTCTTTTATTCTTTTTTCCCCTCCTATAATTGGTTAATTTCGAATGATCAGTCCTTAAGTTCACTGGTTTTGTCTTCTGCTTGATCCAGTCACATATTGAAGCTTTCTACTGAATTATTCAGTTTAATCACTGTATTCTTCAGCTTCAAAATTTTGTTTGTTTCTTCATTATTTTATATCTCTTTGTTGACTTCTCATTTTGTTTGTGTATTATTTTCCAGGTTCCATTATATACATATTTTTATCTGTGTTTTCCTGTTGCTCTGTGATTGTCTTTGGAACAATTACTTTGAATTAGTTGTCAGGCAATTCAAGGATGTCTATGTCTTTGTGGTTAGTTACTGGAAATTTACTGTTTTCTTTGGTGGCATCATTTTCCCCTGGTTCTTTGTGATCTCTGTAGCCTTTTGTAAGCATCAGTGCATTTGAAGATGCAGTCACCTCTTCTATTTTATGAACTGACTTTAGTAAGGAAAGATCTTCCACCTGGGTGTGTATGCTGCAGAGTGCTCTAATCCCAAGGCTAGCATGTGGGGGGGCATTTGCTAGCTGCAGATAACAGGGCCTTGATGTCTCATTGGCTCATGCTACTGGGGTTCATGACATCAACTATATGACTCTTGGCAAGAGCTGTGGAGGGTCTGCAGAAACAGCAAAGTCCACTGGTGTCTTCGGTGTCACCTCTTGTTCCAGTGACTAGGGACCAGAGCAGGCAGCAGTAGTAGCCAGAGACCATGCTTGACTCCAGGAGCTGGCTTTAGGTGCCTATGTAGTGTCAGGAGCTAGTAGCTACAGACATAATGTAACAGTGAGGGCTGGGACAGAAGCAAGAGCCAGGACGACTGTGGTTGCACTAGCAGTGGTGGAGTTCCCAGATGTTGGTGTGCACTCCTGTGGCTTTAAGGACCAGCCACAAGTACACACACACATCAGTGGAAGTGGGTAGTGGAAGTCCAGTGATGGTGTTTATACTATTAATACATTCCAAGCTCACTGGACTATCCAAGGAAAAACTGGTGTTTTTTCTTAATGTAAGGTAATGTCTCAATAAACATAATAGAAAAAATGACCCAAGACTCTTTGTCATGCCCAGCTGCCCCTCCTTCCAGGGTTCCAGTGGGGGAGTGTTTATTTCCCAACCAGCATTTATTACAAATGAATAAGTCTTCTTCAGGGACTTGATATTAATATAGATGGATATCATAATAGAACTTCCATAAACTTTGCAGTTACCCATTGACCTACCTAATAATTACATATGTTGCACTTTAACCTAGAAAAGAAAAGCTCATCATCATCCCTTTCCTAAGATGTCTTAATATCTATGGAAATTATTTATATTAATCAGTACCTCAGGCCTCTGTCCTTATAATTGCCATTTTCAGACACACTAGTTCACAAAATGCTCATCTTGCAATTTCATGATCTTTTAGACACTATGGAATGCTGCTTCCTATTTGTGTTGGTCTGATCTGTGAGTTTGCTTTTTTGTTTTTTTTAAGATTGTGTTTATATATTTGACAGAGAGAGACAGAGAGAGAGAGACAGAGAAAGAGAGCACAAGCAGGGGGAGCGGCAAGCAGACGCAGAGGGAGAGGAAGAGTCAAACTCCCTGCTGAGCATGGAGCCCAGAGTAGGACTTTATCCCAGGACCCTGAAATCATGACCTGAGCTGAAAGCAGACACTTGACTGACTGAGCCACTTAGGCGCCCCCTGTGTATGGATTTCTTAACTATACTTTAAGCTACTAAAAGGACAGGGTGTGTGTGTGTGTGTGTGTGTGTGTGTGCATGTGTACACACACATACATACATATATCTAAAATATTAAATTTGTTTTTATATAAAATATATTTTAAATATAAATTATTTATATTTAATTCAATTTATATTAATTTATATAGGATATATTTACTGTATATTTAATATATAATTTATATATAGATATATAAAATGTTTAAAACTGCCTTATTTCCTTGGAAATAAAAAAGAAAAATATATTTAATTATACATGAATACAGGAGGAGAATTAAATCTCATTTCTTTTTTTTAAGACTTTATTCATTTGATTATTAGAGAAAGAGTGCACACGAGAGCAGGGGGAAGGACACAGCAGGAGAGAGACAGGGTCGGGGGAGAGGGTAATAAGAATCCCAAGCTGACTCAACATAGGTCTGGATCCCAGGGACCCTGAAAGCATGTCCTGAGCCACAACAAAGAGTCAGACACTCAACCGACTGAGCCACTCGGGTGCCCCATTAAATCTCAGTTCTACTGCATTTTATTACACATGCATCTTCCCCCACTTACATGCTTTCTCACATCCCATATCTCAACAAAGTTTTTAACAAATTGGAGGTGTGTTACTGTGATTTCTCAGCCCTGCATTATGTGTAGTCTATTCAACCTTGTTAGAATTCCATTGTTCTCTTTGTATATAAATGATTTTTCTTTTCTTTCTCTATTTTCTGCAATTTTGGAAATAGAAGTTTCAGTGCTCTTGATTCTGTAACAGGGACTGTGCTCTCTCAGAATGACATTTTTCATTTAGACTTAAAACTTTTATGACCTGAAAATACAGAGCAAAACATCATAGAATATACACCAAACCCAGTCCACATAATCACACACACACACACACACACACACACACACACACACACACACACACACTAAAAAAATGAAATTCTTTTCTTTTTTTTTATAAAGAGATTTTATTTATTGACACAGAGAGAAAGAGAGAGAGAGCACAAGCAGTGGGAGTGGGAGAGAGAGAAGCAGGCTCCCCACGGAGCAGGAAGCCTGACACAGGGCTCGATCCCAGAATCCTGAGATCATGACCTGACCTGAGCTGAAGGCAGACGCTTAACCAACTGAGCCACCCAGATGCCCCCCAAAATGAAATTATTTTCTATGCTACTTTACTTTCTCAAAAATTTTTTTCCAGATGCTAAAACACTGATTTAGAAAATAATTTTGCCTATATTCACACTTTTGTGAAAGAAGATTCAAAATCAAGTAAGCATTGCTAAGAGAGTTACTCAAAATAGGGTCTAAAGAACATTGAGAGACAAGGGCCTATGCACCCCTCCTGTTTCAATTCTCAGACCACCATGAGCTTTTGATTGTTCTGAATTGCCAATGGACTACCTCCCAGACAGAGATAAGATAGCACCTGTTAGCTAAATGGTCAATCCTATATTAGACAGTCAGTTGAAACTTTGCTAGCACCAGTCATAATCCTTTCTAAATAATTTATGTAACCTTGTGGATTTTGCTTCACAAGCCTCTGCCCCCCACTGCAATTCAGAGCACACTTTGGTCCCCATCAGCTGTGTGCTTCCCACGTGGCAACCTAAGATCACAAATAAATGCTTGATTAACACTTTCAATAAGAGATAAATTATGGGAGAAGTAGAATAATTCTAAATCCACTCAAGTTTGACCATGTTTGGGTTATTTAATAGATGTGTTATATGGTTAAGGGGCAAAACAGTTAAGCCTATGGAAACAAAACATAATTTTGATAGTTTTTCTAATTTGTGGTATCTGGTCTAAACTGAACATTGTTGAATCTTCTAAAACTTTAAATATGATACAAAAATATCAAGAGAAACCACAGAATTTATGTTGAGGATGAGAGGTTGGTTGTAAAAATGAATACAAATCACCATTTGCTTGTTGGTCTTAACATATCTTCATATATTTTTTGCCATTTAAATGTGTTTTCTATAAAATTCCAATTCATTTTAAAGAAATTGTTTTGTAATTTAGCTGATTATTTGAAATAATTTATAGATGCCATTTTCATTGCACCATATCAAGGCAACATACTATTTATGTAACTTATGACTGCTTACATAAACTGTGATAGCCTGATCACCAGTAGTGCTGGTCAGGTTTATCTACTGTAGGTTACTCTTCCCTGTACCCCTTCCCCCCTGCTTTTCAAAGATTTTATTTATTTGAGAGACAGAGAGACAGCAAGAGCAAGAACACAAGCAGGAGGAGTGGGAGAAGGAGAAGCAGGCTTCTCACGCAGCAGGGAGCCCAACACAGGGCTTGATCCCAAGACCCTGGGACCATGACCTGAACTGAAGACAGATGCTTAATGACTGAGCCACCCAGGCGCCCCACCCCTCTGCTTTTCATACAGGACTTTCTTTAAGGAAATCACTGTGTATAACTATGTACAGCTTACACTTAAGTGGGGTTATTGTCCACCTCTTTGAGACCAGGTTATCTATATAAATTATTTGGAACATTTTGGCTTGAGAGATTTGTCTTTTTATATATATATATAAATTTACAATAATTTATAAATATATATATTTATAATTTGCTGATACCATTATATTTTTTCTGTCACATTTTGCATACATATATATGTATATATATATGAAAAGATATATATATACACACACACATATATACGTATGTATATATAGGCATGAATATAAATATATGTGTTTATATATATGAAAAGACATATATACATGTATATGAAAAGACATATATACATGTATATTCATATATAAACATTTATTTGTATTTTTTTATTTAATAATTTATTTGTATTAACATGGACTCATGGGTATTTATTTTGTACTTTGGGTTATAAATCAATACTACTTTTTTTTCTTGCTCAAATCGTTCCAGCTTTGTCCACTAGGAGCTCTTTCAATTGACCTCTGTGTCCTGTTGACATGCCTCTATTACATAGACATGTAGGGGTTTTATTAAGAGTGCTTTCTTCCAGCATGATAGTACAAGATGATACAGGTTCATCTTGTATATTTCCTTCCCTAGTCTCGAAATAAGACATTTCTCTAAGGACTTCTGGTTACTTTTTAGAATGTTATTAGAAGCCAAGTACTAGGAGGTAAGATGCTTATTGCTACTGAGATGTCATTGCTTCTCTACCCTCTCAGCTGACAGAGAAAGTAAATATATGTGTACTAACTTGTGTACTCATACCTATTTATAAATACTTTCTCATGTACGCAACATTATGTACATTAAAGTAAAGATGACTTCAGGGTGCCTGGGTGGCTCAGTTGGTTAAGCAACTGCCTTCAGCCCAGGTCATGATCCTGGAGTCCTGGGATCGAGTCCTGAATTGGCTCCCTGCTCAGCGGGGAGACTGCTTCTCTCTTTGACCCTCCCCTCTCTCATGCGCTCTCTCTCTCTTTCTCTCTCATTCTCTCTCAAATAAATAAATAAAATCTTTAAAAAAAAGGATGAGTTCATGTGAATATTACCAACTGTAACCCATCATCATGTGGAGCATTCTAGCTTCCTCTCTCTGTTAATCTCTAGCCTCCTTCTTCAAGAGGAACATATTTTGGCTTCAGCTAACCACCGTATATTCACTAATTATTCAACTCTACTAAATATGTATAGCAGTACCAAGTTTTTAATCCATACCCTAATGGGGAGCAATTTTATCAATTGGATTACAGTGTTTAACATTTTCTTTTGTTTTTAGTCTTGCAGATGCCACTCAGTTTTTTGGGTCAGCACTCTTTTCCATCATTCCCTTTTTTTTTTTTTTAAAGATTTTTATTTATTTATTTGACAGAGAGAGATTACAAGTCAGCAGAGAGGCAGGCAGAGAGAGAGGAGGAAGCAGGCTCCCTGCCGAGCAGAGAGCCCGATGCGGGCCTCGATCCCAGGACCCTGAGATCATGACCTGAGCCGAAGGCAGAGGCATTAACCCACTGAGCCACCCAGGCGCCCTCCATCATTCCCTTTATAAATTTGTTGATACCATTAGATTTTTTCTGTCACATTTTGCATTTTGTACTAGAATTCCCTAAACTCTGAGATAATTTTATTTTAAATTTGCACATATTAAGGTTCACTCATTTTGTTTTAACGTTCTATGGGATTTGTGAACGCATAGTATCATGTGTCTTTCATTATCATACCAAATATTTTCACCACCCTAAATATTCTGTGTGTACTATCTATTCTTCCTCAAATCATCTCCCTAAAGCTGGCCATCATTATTTTTTAAATCTCTGTAATTTCATCTTTTGCAGAATTTTATATATATGATGCATATGTACATATATGTATATGTGTGTGTGATATAATATAAATATGATATACATACATGACATATAAATGACATATACATGCAAAGTATATAGTCTTTTCAACCTACCTTCTTTCATGAAGAAATATGAATTTAATTCTATTTCTGTTCATGGTTTGATACCTCATTTCCTTTCAATGCTAAATAATACTCCATCATATGGATGTATCCCAATTTGTTTATTCATTCATCTCTTGAGGGCCATCTTTGTTTCTTCTATTTTTTTATTTTTTGGTGATTATAGATAAAGCTGCTGTGAACATTTATGTGCAGGTTTTTAGTCAGACATATATTTCCAACCAATTGAATAAATACCTAGGAGCATGATTATTGTATCATATGCTAACACTATACATATAGCTTTGTAGGAAACTGATAAACTCTCTTCCTAACAGGCTATATTGCATTTTATATTACCAAGACCAATGGATTATAGTTTCTGTTTTTCTTCATTCTCAACACAACTTTATAATGTCAGTTTTGAGCCATTCTAACAGTTGTGTAGTTTATTTCATAATTGTTTCAATTTGTAATTCCCTAATGTCAAATGCCATTGAGTGTTTTTTTTTTTATATGGTTATGTGCCATCTGTATATCTTCTTTGTTTAGGTATCTGCTCTGATGTTTTCCTGTTTTGTTGTTGTTGTTGTCGTTCTTATTTTTAGGTGTTTGTTTTCTATTACTGGGTGTTAGGATTCCATTGCATATCTTGGATACCAGTCTTATCAGATATGTGTTCTGGAAAGATTTTCTCCCACACTATGGATTTCTCTTTTCATTCTTTTTTCTTATCTTTTGTGTTTTTAATACAAGTTTTTAACAAAATCCAACTTATCAATTTCTTCACTCACAAGTCTTGGTTTGGTATCATGTCTAAAAATGCATTGCCAGAACTAAGGTCAACTACATTATCTCTGTTCTCTTCTAGAAGTTTTAAGTTTTGTATTTCACATTTAGGTCTACAATCCATTTTGAGTTAATTTTTGAAAAACATATAAGTTATTTGTGCAAATTCATTCTTTTGCATATGGATGCCTATTTTCTTCCCAGCACCACTTGTTGAAAACATTGAATTACCTTTGCTTCTTAATCTAAGTTAATACTTGTGTGACTCTATCTGGACTTTTTATTCTGTTCCCAAAATCTGTGTGTTTCTTTCACCAATACAATGCTATCTTTTTATATTTGTTTAAGATAATATTTATTTATTTATTTATTTATTTATTTATTTATTTATTTGACAGAGAGAGGAAACACAAGTAGGGGGAGTGGGAGAGGGAGAAGCAGGCCTCCCTCCTAGCAGGGAACCCAATGTGGGGCTTGATCCCAGGACCCTGGGATCATGACTTGAGCCAAAGGCCGATACTTAGCGCGTGAGCCACCCAGGAACCCCTACAATGCTATCTTGATTACTCTGGCTTTATAGTAAGTACTGAAGTCAGATGATGTCAGTCCTCAAGTGTTTTTATTCTTTAATTTTTTAAAGATTTTATTTATTTATTTAACATAGAGAGAGAGACAGCAAGGGAGGGAACACAACCCGGGGGAGTGGGAGAGGGAGAAGCAGACTCCCTGCTGAGCAAGGAGCCTGATGTGGGATTCCATAGATCCCAGAACCCTTGGATCATGACCTGAGATGAAGGCAGACGTTTAATGACTGCGCTACCCGGGCGCCTCTCCGACTGTGTTTTAATCAGTACTGTGTTTGCTTCTCTGAGTCTGCATATAGAACCAGTACACACTTAATTATATGTCTTTCTTCCTCTCTTTCTCTTTCTTTTTTCTTCCTGACACTAATGTAAATACTATTGTGTTTTTAATTTTAAATTTAAAATTTTCATTATTGATGTACATGAAAGCAACTAGTTTTTATATATTAACCTCTTAAGTACAACCTTGCTATCGTTATTAGTTACAGGAGTTTTTTTGTTTTTGTTGCTGTTTCTTTTTCTATGAGAGTATTTATTTCTCTTTGACTTTGGTGGGGTAATTTTTCTGGATATGGAATTCTGATTTTGTTTTGTTTTACTTCTCTCCAAACTTTAAATATTTTACTCCATTTTCTTGTTTGCATGGTTACCGACAAGAAGTCTTAATGTAACTCTTCTTCTTCTTCCTCTCTGCATGTGGTGCTTCTCCTGCACCCCACCCCTGGCTTTTCTGACAATATTCTGTTTGTCTTTGGTTTTCTGAATTTTGAATATGATAGTTCTAGGTGTAGATTCTTTAATATTTATCCTGCTTACTCTTCTATGGGCTTCATAGATCTATGACTGGTGTCTGTCATTAATTTTAGAAATTCTCAGGTAATATTACTTTAACTATATCTTCTGCTGCTTTTTTTTCCTTATCCTTCTTTATTCCCATTACATGTATATCACATCTTTTGTAATTATCCTAGTTTGGGGTTATTTAGATCTGTTTTTATTTTCATTTTTTTTCTCCTTGCATTTTAGTTGGTGGCATTCCTACTGACACATCCTCAAGCTTAGCAATTTTTCCCTTGCCCATGTCCAGTTTACTGATGAGTCTACAAAAAGCATTCTCTATTTTCATTAGTTTGTTCTCTAGCATTTCCACTTGATTCTTTCCTATTTTCCATTTCTCTGCTTACATCATCCATCTGTTTTTGTCTATTGTCTACTTTTTCCATTACAGTCTTTAAGGTATTAATTGTAGTATTTCGAATTTCTTGTCTAATAATTCCAATGTCTATGTCCCATTTGAGTCTTGTTCTGATGCTCACTTTGTCTCTTTCAGACTATATTTCATTGTCTTTAGCTTGCCTTGTAATTCTTGTTTGGATATAAATATAACGAAATGGGTAATTGAATCTAAGGTTAATAGATCTTTAGCATGAAATTTTATATGACTCTGGCTAGAAGCTGGGTTAGTGGTAGCTGTAGCTGTGAATGCAAGAGAGTTAACTTTCCTGTAGTGTCTTTTTTCCCCTCTTTCCTATTATTTTGGGTTTCCTTAACTCCTTCTTAAATAAAGTCTCTGTTTTGTAGCTCTTTTAGTTCTAATCCACAGTTATAATATCTAATCCACTGATGTGATAGGAAGGTGTTCAGAGAAGGAAAGTGCTCTTTAAGTGAGCCTGAGTCCTTCAACTGTGCCCTTCAAAAGTGATCCTCAGTCTTCATTTCTCCCCATGGGTGAGAAAGGACAGCTGGGGGGAGTGGGGAGAGCAGGATAATTGCCCTTCCCCAGATATATAACATCTGATAAAGGACTTTCTCTTATAAAGTACTTTTGCTTGCAAAACAGGCCATTGTTATGGAAAACACTTCAGACATATTTTTAATAGTTATTTTTTTCTTTCTTCTGCATGAGATAGAAGACTTTTTCTCAGAATTTTACTCGAAGAATCTGGAGTAATTCTGGAATTGTGAGGACTTTGTTAAGATCGGACTCCTGGAATTTTTCACTCTCAAACTCAGTCTAATCTCAGCCTCCAGTGGTTCATTATGGCTCCACTGGCTNCAGACATATTTTTAATAGTTATTATTTTCTTTCTTCTGCATGAGATAGAAGACTTTTTCTCAGAATTTTACTCGAAGAATCTGGAGTAATTCTGGAATTGTGAGGACTTTGTTAAGATCGGACTCCTGGAATTTTTCACTCTCAAACTCAGTCTAATCTCAGCCTCCAGTGGTTCATTATGGCTCCACTGGCTTCTACTTCAAGTAGACTAATCTCAGTTTTCTTTCCCCTTAGATTTTGAAATGTGATCCATTCTTTGATAGATCTAAAAAAAAAAAGTGGTTGATCCTCAGTAGACCACCCCTCCTTTTTTAGGTTTTGAGGAAGTAAGAGATATCTTGCAGGTCCTTACCTCTCAGAGTTCAGTAATTGCTATTATTGATTTTGCATGTTGCAAAATGTGACCTTCTCGCAGTAAAACTAGTAACTGAACTTAATTTAATTTAGAGTTTCTTTATATATGACCATATAACTTTTCAATGATGGTGAATAAGATTAGTGATTGCATTAGCTTTCTCTTGCTCCTATAAGAAATGATCACAAACTTGGTGGCTTAAAACAGTAAAAATTTATTATCCTACACTTCTCTTTATTATCCTATACTTCCTAGGTCAAAGTTCCTATGCAAACCTCACTTGGGCTAAAATGATGGTTTTGGAAGATTATGTTCCTTTCTGGAATCTCTAGAGAGAATTGACATCTACATTGGGCTATTGACAGAATTCAGTTTCTTGTGGTTGTAGAATTGGTTTCCATTTTCTTACAAGCTATAAAATGAGAGCGGTTTTCAGCTTTTAGAGACTGCTACATTCCTTGTCTAAGGCCCCCTTCCACCATCTTTAAAGCCATCAAAGACAGGGCCAGTCCTCATGTTGCACTGCTGACTCACTCTTCAGCCTTCTTCTTTTAGTTTTAAGTACTCATTATTGATTACTTTCGGCTTAGCCATGTACTACAGAATAACTTCCCTATATCAAGATTCTCAAACTTAATTCTGTAAAGTCCCTTTTGCCATGTAAAGTAAAATATTCAAAGGTTCAGATACTTGGAGCATGGAAATCTTTAGAGGCACACTATTCTGCCTACCACAGTGGTAATGGTCATTCTTTTATTCCGAGTATCAAAGGAGATGTTTTTTACTAATATATATTTTTAAGTTTTTTTTTTTTTTTTTTTTGGNAGTCACTTAGGTACCCCTTCTACTAATGTTTTTTAAATGCTCTTTTTAATATTGAAGAAAGTCTTTATATTCCTGTTTGTTATTATTTTTTTTGTCACGAATGAATGTTTACTTATATTGCATAGTAGTTTTGGTATTGAGATGACTAAGGTAGTTTTCTATTAATCTATCATTATGGCGAATGTTCTTGAATTATTTTTCTAATTTCAAATAAAATATGCATTCTGGATGTCTTAAATTAATCAGTGTGAACATAGTGTATTATTTTTTACACATAGCATATTTTAATGAGTTATGTGTTCAGCTATTTCCATTAGCTTCTTTTTTTTCTTTGCTTTTCTTTTTCAAGTTTTTATTGAAATTCTTATTCATTAGCATACAGTGTAATATTAGTTTCAGGTGTAGAATTTAGTGATTCTTCACTTACATACAGCACCTAGTGCTCATCACAGGTACCCTCCTTAATACCCATTATGCATTTTACCCATCCTCCCACCAGACTCTCCTCCAACAACACCCAATTTGTTCTCTGTAATTAGGGTATGTTTCTTGGTTTGCCTCTCTTCCCCCCATCCACCATGTTCATTTGTTTTGTTTCTTAAATTCTCCAAAATAGTTTCACTGTAGTTTGCAAATACAGCAATGTCTGTGCACTCCAGTTGCTCCACATTTCTCAAAAAATTTGCATTGTCAGTCTTTTTGGTTTCAGGCATTGTAGTGAGTGTTGTTTTAATTTACATTAATCAATGGAATGTGAGGTAATGTTTCTTATTTTAGAAAATTTGCCCTTTTTGATTAAAATATCTTTTCAAAATTTTCCTCATTTTATTGAGTTATCTTTTTATTTTTCTTATCTTTTTTAATTTTTTTTAAGATTTTATTTATTTATTTGAGGAGAGAGAGAGATCACAAGTAGGCAGAGAGGCAAGCAGAGAGAGAGAGAGGAGGAAGCAGGCTCCCTGCCGAGCAGGGAGCCAAATGCAGGCCTCAATCCCAGGACCCTGAGATCATGACCTGAGCTGAAGGCAGAGGCTTTAACCCACTGAGCCACCCAGGCGCTCTTATTTTTCAGTTATAGGAGTTGTCTATAAAATTTTTCCCAGGCTGATATTTGCCTGCTTATTACTAGTATTTTCTAATGAGCTAAAGCTTTTAATTTTGGTGAAGTCCAGTTCACCATATTTTTCCTTTACAGTCAGTCAGGTTTATGCTTCTTGCACTCTCTTTAAGGAATCTTCCCCTACTGCAAAGTAATCAAGCATGCTAATATTTGGTATTACTGTCCTTTTTGATTAGTCATTCCACTGGGAGTGTAGTGGTATCTTACTTTGATTTTTATCTGTGTTTTTATGTTAATTAATGATATTAAGGATCTTTTTATCTATTTATTAAGCATTTATATGTCTTCCTGGTGACTTATAATTCAAATCTTTGTCCATTTTTCATTGCATTATTATTTTGTTTAATTTTGAGTTTTAAGAGTTCCATATATTGGTTGTAAAAAAAAGCTCCTTATCTACCTCAAGATGTGTTGCAAATATTTTTCTCCAGTCTGTGACTTGTTTTTACATATTAATGTTACCTTTGAATAGAAAACTATTTTAATTTTGATAAAGTCCTTTTTATCAAATTTTATTCTTTTCTTTTTCCATGGGTTATGCTTTGAACTCATATCTAAGAAATCTTTAACCAACTCAAGGTCAAAAATAACTTATTCTGTGTTTTCTTTATGTGGTTTCAGGATTATAGTTCTTACATGTAGCTCCACAATGTATTTTTAGTTATTATTTGTATATATTAGTAAGAATATAACTTTATTCATTCATTTATTCACTCATTTACTTATTCTTATTTTTTATAAAGATTTTATTTATTTATTTGACAGAGAGATAGAAAGCACAAGTAGGCAGAATGGCAGGCAGAGGGAGAGAGAGAAGCAGGCTCTCTGCAGAGAAGGGAGCCCAATGTGGGACTCGATCCCGGGACCCTGGGATCATGACCTGAGCCGAAGGCAGTGGCTTAACCAACTGAGCCACCCAGGCACCACTTTTCTTTTTTTTTTTTTAAGACTTTATTTATTTATTTGTCAGAGAGAGAGAAAGAGAGCACAAGCAGGGGGAACAGGAGCCAGTTGCAGGACTTGATCTCAGGACCCCAGGATCATGACCTGACCCGAAGGCAGAATCTTAACTGACTGAGCCACCCAGATATACCTCATTTACTTATTCTTTATTTTGTATATGTACATCCCATGTTCCAGCACAGTTTGTTAAAAATACTAATCTTGGGCGCCTGGGTGGCTCAGTGGTTTAAAGCCTCTGCCTTTGGCTCAGGTCGTGATCTCAGGGTCCTGGGATCGAGGCCCTCATCGGGCTTCTGCTCAGTGGGGAGCCTGCTTCCTCCTCTCTCTCACTGCCTGCCTCTCTGCCTACTTGTAATCTCTCTCTGTCAAATAAATAAAAAAATAAAATCTTTAAAAAAAATAGTAATCTTTTCTTTCATTTAATTACCTTGGAAACGGTATTAAAAACCCATTGACCATGAATCTAAGGAATTATTTCTGGGCTCTTTATTATTTTTATTTATAACGAGTTAGTTCTTTCAGTTCTCTTCCTCTTTGAAGCTCAAAATTATTTTGTGGCAGGCATGTAGATGGCTCAGTCAGTTAAGTGTCTGTCTTCAGCTTCGGTTATGATCCTGGGTCCTGGGATTGAGTCTCATGTGGGGCTCCTTGTTCAGCTGGGGGCCAGCTTCTACCTCTGCCTGATTCTCTGCCTACTTGTGTTCTCTCTCTTTTTGTCAAATAAATAAATAAATAAAATCTTTAAAAAATATTATGTGGCAATGTCTATATCTTTTGTTATTAATTCTAAACTCAATGATTTTCCTATAACAACAGAGCCATGTGTCTAGCTCAGAGCAATTGTTGCCTTTCATTTATATTTTTCTCTTTTCTATCAATTCCAGTGTTCCTCTGGAATTCTTGTTAATTGCACACTAGTTTTCCTGAATCTAGACACACACACTCATACACACAATGTTAGATATTTTCGGTATTTTACAAAACTCTAATGCAGCTCTCAGCAGATCCTATTCTGTCTTTTCAGTTCAACAAAAGTGAGTTTTAGTTAAAAACTGTACACTTCATATTCTTAATTTTGGCTTTATTTAAATATACTTTTTCATCCTTTAGTGTTTCTACTTTATTGTTCTTTACCTTCTTTTATTCAAGCTGGCAACCATTTTCTCCCAAAGCTCAATTTTTTTAAATTTTATTTTTGGCATCTTATTTTTTTGTTTATTTTTAACCCTATGTCATACCTAGACATAGTTAGGCATTGCATTAACTTCCTACTGTTACTGTAAGAAAGCACTGTGACCTTAGTGTCTTAAAATAACATAATTACATTATCTTCTAGTTCTTGAGGTCAGAAGTTTAAAATAGGTACCACTGGTTACAGTAGAGCTTGTTACTTCTGGAAGTACCAGGTGAGAATCTACTCCTTGCCTTTTCCAGCTTCGAGAAGCCACCAGCATCCCTCGACTAATGGTTGATCACCCACCCCTCTATTTCTCCTTCCCTTTTCCCTTTAAATGCACTCTAACTTAAACACTATAGCTTTTTACTCATCACACTTGCTCATCCTTACAAGTGAAGAATGACAGTCCACTCTTGTATGTTGTGTGATGATCTAGTGTCTGGCAGGTAATGCTAGGACTGTCTTCCTGGCTTGTGATTCCAACACAACCAAGGGCTGCATTATTGAAAACAAGGTAAATGCTGGTTTGAACTCTCCCAGATATCCAATGACAAAGACCTTGGTGAATGGGGAGTGGAGGCTGGAGATGAGGCATACATTTTGTTCCTGCTGCCTGCTATTGTTACAACAGCAGCAATCATGAAATAGGAAGTCAAACAGCCTGAACACAGCACGGTATTGTGTTTTTAAAGAAATTATCCTGTTTTCTTCTCTTGTGGTAAATCATGAATTTTTTGACAAAATAACCAGATAGATATGAGATGATAAAGGCTAACAAATACTAATAATAGTACTGATAACAGCTAATATTTATTGAATATTTCCCATGTGTGAAAGGAAAGAAAACCTTCATCTTTATATTCCCTTTATACTCTCCTTTCTCACCCTTGGCTTTATTACTTAGATCTTCTCAGAAGATAAGGGACATAAGTAAATTTGTGATGCTGAGGGTATTTTAACAGTACTCAGAAGAAAGTGATTGTTGCATTAATTCAGAGTAGATACAAAAGGAGGCTTTCCAAAAGAACAGAGTAGATGATTCACATTTGTATTTATTTTTACCTAAAAAAGTCCCACTTGTCTTGGATGAATGTCTTTATTAAATAAAGACAGAATCAAATGACAGCAATATATCTCTTTCCCTCACCTGTACTCCAGAAAGGGTGTAGTGTGAGGAAATCCTGAAAACATCTAGCTTCTTCCAATTTGATGCAACAATTTTCCCTGCAATCAGTTGTTACTTATAGTTAGACATGATTATTTTTTTTTCTCTCCTTCTTTGTATCATTAAATGCTGATAAAGCACCTCTTCCCCAGTTCCCCAAAATGAAAGAAAGGCTTTCTTCCTTACATCTCCCCTTCGAAGCCAGGGAGAGTGTTGCAAAAAAAGAAAAAGAATATGAGCTTTGGGCTCAGAGAAAAACTGCAGTTTCTGTGGCTTAATAATGAAGTTGAAAGTTTTAGGAAAACAAAAACAAAAACAAAACCCTAAAACCAAAATACAAATCCCATATGTCAGATCGTAGCAAAGTATTCCCGGAGGTCATAAACTGTTTTTGGCATTCTCCCACATGTTGATTTAAAAAGGTACTTCATTTGTGTTTATTTATTTTATTTTATTTTATTTTATTTTATTTTATTTTATTTTATTTTATTAAAGATTTTATTTATTCATTTGACAGAGAGAGAGAGAGAGATTACAAGTAGGCAGAGAGGAAGGGAGAGAGAGAGGAGGACACAGGCTCCCTGCTGAGCAGAGAGCCTGATGCAGGCTCAATCCCAGGACCCTGGGATCATGACCTGAGCCAAAGGCAGAGGCTTTAACCCACTGAGCCACCCATTTGTGTTCATTTTAATATAAAAATATACTTTTGTGTATCAGGTAGATCATTAAAATAAAGTAGGAAAAAATAAAGTAGGAAAAAAAAACTGACACTCAAAAAATCTGAATAAGATATTTTTCTTCTTGATAAAAAAAATAACAAAGGAAAATGCATCAACTCATTACAGTTGTAAAACTTGTTATTTGGAATAGGTGGGGGACACAAGAGACAATGATTAACCTACTCTTTTAATGAGTTTATCTTTAAGATGGTTTCTGTCTTACCATTCATCCAGTTTCAAAATATATTTTTATCAAGTTGCAATAATGTAAAATAAAGCATCGTAAGCCAGCTTGGAACACAAACAAGAGGTGGAAAATTTTCTTCTCTACAACTGAGGCAGATTTATAGTTTGGATGCTAATAACGGCTTATAAAGATTTTCTTTAAATAAAGTTAATGACATTCTTGGGAAATTTTCAAATACCATGATGAATTGTATTTGATTATGTATTGTGATGGCTAATTTTATATGTCAAATTGATTGGGCCACAGGTGTGCCAAGACATTTGGTGAAACATTTGGATGTGACTGTGAGGGTGTTTCTGGATGAGATTATCATTCGTGTCAGTAGACTGAGTTAAGGAGGTTGCCTTGCCTAATGTGAGTGAGCCTCATCTGATCAGGTAAAGATCTGAATAGAACAAAAAAGATGAGTAAGCAAGGAACTCTTTCTGCCTGATTTCCTGGAACTGCAAAATCTGTCCTTTCCTGCCATTGGATCTGAACTAAAGCATTGGTTCTTCTCTTGTTAGGTCTCCAGCCTGTCAAATTTCAGACAGGAACGTACACCATCAGCTATCCTGGCTCTGCAACTTGGCAACTGCAAATCTTGGTACTTCTCAGCTTCCATATTCACATGAGTCAATTTTTGATGTTTGTAAACTATAAATATAATATTAATTTATCGAATTGGATAATTTATAACATAATTGTATATTTTATAATGTAGTTAATAATCATAAATATAATATGATTATATAATTATATATGTAATTTGTATTGTGTGTATATATATGTATATGTATGTGTGTATATGTATATATATATATATCTCAGTCCTGGATCAAAATAGGACATTTAAAGTAATTCAAATTGTGGGATGGTGCCACTATAGTGAGAGACTTGGGCAGTCAACCTTACTCATCATTACCTATACATGGTGAATCCAGGTGGAAACCCATAAAAAGAATGTGGACACAAGAGAAATAAGGGTACAGAGTCTCATCATCACCCACTGACTAAGGCTTTGATTCAACAGTAAACCAAGTTGACCATAAAGGTTTTAATAACTTAATTATGCTACCTTGTAAGAAGGCCAGTCCATGTTTGACTAAATGTGAGTATATTCAAAAATTGCATAGATTATCAGATCCCTGGTATGGCCAATTCCAGATCATGACTTGGGTCCTAAGGATCACTTTTTCCAAGAAGAAATCTTTTTTCCTTCTCATTAGAATTGATTATTTATTTTTATTTTTCTTAAGAAATATTTTAAACAATTAATTCTTAGTTAAGTTATGCATAACTAAGCATCTATTGGTATGAATTTTATAATATAAAGTAATATATGTGGTAACAGTATGTATATATTCCACTACATTTCTCATGATTCTGGAAATTTTATTTTATTGTGCTTTCATTTTCCTATCCTTTGCTATTATTAAAGCATACATTGATGAGCCCCACCGCCAAGGTTTCTGATTCAGTAGGTCTGGGATGGGGCTGTGAAACTGAGATTTCTGACAATTTCTCAGGTCATCTCAGCAACCATGTATTAAAATCATGAGCTCTAGCACAATACTTGGCAATTAATAAGGCAGAGACTAAATTATTATTATTATTATTATTTAATTTATTTACTTGACAGAGAGCGAGATCACAGGTAGGCAGAGAGGCAGGCAGAGAGAGAGGAGGAACCAGGCTCCCCACTGAGCAGGGAGCCCGATGCGGGCCTCGATCCTAGGACTCTGAGATCATGACCTGAGCCAAAGGCAGAGGCTTTAACACACTGAGCCACCCAGGCGCCCCCCCCTTTTTTTTCTTTTTAAAGATTTTTATTTATTTGAAAGACAGAGAGAGAAATAGTAAGAGAGAAGAGAGAAGATGAGCAGGGAGAAGCAAATGCCCCACTGAACAGGGAGCCCAATCTCCAGGACTCCAGGATCATGACCTAAACCAAAGGCAGAAGCTTAACCAACTAAGCCACCTAGGTGCCCCCAGAGATTAAATTCTTAATGAATGAATAGGGAAGTGATGATTCCTGATAAAACTTATTTGTTGAAACTCAGCTCAGAAACCAAGATCAGTTTGAGCTATTGAGTAGAGGGTCTTTTTTTTTTAAAAGATTTTATTTATTTATTTGACACAGAGATCAGATCACAAGTAGGCAGAGAGGCAGGCAGAGAGAGAGGAGGAAGCAGGCTCCCCGCCGAGCAGGGAGCCCGATGCGGGCCTCGATCTCAGGACCCTGAGATCATGACCTGAGCCGAAAGCAGAGGCTTTAACCCACTGAGCCACCCAGGCGCCCGAGTAGAGGGTCTTTGAACATTTATTTGATGGAGCTTAAATGAGACAGGAAGAGGAAGGGGAACCTGCTTAAAGTGTGAATCAATCATTAATAAAAAACATTTTAATATAAATATGATGAGTAATTATATAAAGACCTTAAATTTGTGCTGCACCTCTTTAACAATTAACTAGCAGATATTTTTGTTGAGTGCCTGCTCTAGGAAGTCACTAGTAGCATACTGACTACAACTATGGACTAATTTTACACTGGTCAAATAGCTTTTGTATTGTTTTTCTTGCATGTTAATTTCTCTGCATCTTCTAACATTGAATCTTTTGGTTACATGTCTGCAAACAAAAATAATCATATTTTCAAAATCATGCTGATAACATAATGGTTGTAATGTACTTAATAGCCTTTGATTTAAGCATGTAGTACATTAAACAGACAAATAAGAATTCACAAGCTAGGGTGTCACTGTAGAAATAGCAGGAGAAATAATTAAAACAGAAATAGGTAAGAGAAATTGCCTCTGGTGAGTGAGACTAAGCTGAGGAAAGATGGGGATGTGTCTACTTATCAGAAGACATTCTACATGTTTTATAAACATGTGCATGCATTGTTTTGATTACAAAATATACATTGTTTTGATTACCAAACACATGAGACATATATAAATAATTATGCCAATTTTCACTTGCTTTGGAGGTTCCATGACCACGTTTGTGTGTGTGTGTGTGTGTGGGGGAAAACTGGTATGTTCTTTGCTACCTATTTACTATTTAATCACAATTATCTTGTCATTTTATTTTCACTGATGTATATTTTTAAAATTTTAATCTCCTAAACATTTTTAGAAATTTTTATTAACATAAAAATTATAAAAAATAAGAAACAAATACCCATTTACCAGTAACCTAGATTCACCAACTGTAAAATTTTACATTTAATTTTCTTCCCCTTCTATACACATATAATTTGGTTTCATGGGTGTGTGTGCAGTGCTTTTTGTCAGTCACAGATATTACATTTCACATTTCATACTTCCTCATGTACCTTTTAAGAATAATTTCTTATGTAACCAAAATAGTATTTATTATACCTCTGACATTGGAATTAAATTCTGTTATCATCAAATATAAAGTTCATGTTCAAATACCCTCAATTATTCTGAAAGGAGATTTTATTGTCTTTTTTATTTTGAAATTCAGGGTCTGGTTAGTTTTATATATTGTATTTGATTATCGTGTCTTTAATATCTATAAATCTAGAATACTCCCCATAATCCTTCTCTTAATATTGACTCTTTTGGGCGCCTGGGTGGCTCAGTGGGTTAAAGCTGCTGCCTTCGGCTCAGGTCATGATCCCAGAGTCCTGGGATCGAGGCCCACGTCGGGCTCTCTGCTCAGCAGGGAGCCTGCTTCCTCCTCTCTCCTCTCTCTCTGCCTGCCTCTCTACCTACTTGTAATCTCTCTCTCTGTGTCAAATGAATAAATAAAAAATCTTTAAAAAAAATATTGACTCTTTTAAGGTACCTAAGACCATTATTTTGTGTAACTGATCATATTCTGAATTTGCTAGAGTATTCACCTATTATCATCTCATATTAAACATTTTTGGCAAGAAAACTATACAGATAATAGAGAATACTCTTCTTGCTTTGTCTCAGGAGACATATAATTTGACAATGTTCCAAAACCGTGATGCTAAATTTGGTAAGTTTGTTAAGCTGGTAAACACCAAACATCTCTGTTTTAAAAGTATATTGTCCCTTTATCATACAATTTGTAAGCAATTTGTGAGGTGACATTTTGAGACAATGTGTTTTATTCCCTATTTTCATCAAATGATTTTGCATATATGATGACTCTTTCTGAAGTATTACTTTAATGGTCACAAAACGATGGTTTTCTTATAACAGCATATTTTCCTTTTAGGCATAACCTCATCAGTCTTTGAGAACCTCCTTGCTTTCTGGTAAAACAAAATGCTTTAAGCTGATATTGTATTTTTCCTAACCCAGGCTCAAAATAAGCTTTTGTAATAGTTCAGTGGCTTTTTTTTAAATTTAATTTAATTTAATTTTTTTTACTTTATTTTTTCAGTGAGTCAAGATTCATTGTTTATGCACCACATCCAGTGCTCTATGCAATACGTGCCCTCCTTAATACCCACCACCAGGCTTTTAAAGGGAAATGTATTTAGAACAGTATTTCTTTTTTTTTTTTAAAGCTTTTATTTATTTATTTGACAGAGAGAGATTACAAGTAGGCAGAGAGGCAGGCAGAGAGAGAGCGGAGGAAGCAGGGTCCCCACTGAGCAGGGAGCCTGATGGGGGGCTCCATCCCAGGACCCTGAGATCAAGACCTGAGCCGAAGGCAGAAGCTTTAACCCACTGAACCACCTAGGTGCCCCCAAAACAAGTATTTCTGTTAGATTATTGTTCTAAGATGTTTCACTGCTTAGAATTAGAAAAAATATGTATTCGTTTTGATACTTATAAATATTTGAATTCATGTTGATATTTCCAATTCAGATTTACCATTGAAATTCCTTTCTTTCTTCACTTTTTAAAGATATTTTTAATGTCTTTCTCTTACAGAGGAAATCTTGGCTTCTATTAATATTAATATATTTACTTATTTATTTCGCATTATAATACTCATAAAACAATTTTGTAATTATAATTCCAATATTCTAAAAATAAACTAAAGTTTAAGATTTCTTTGTAATTATGTTTGCCTTTAGAGTACATCACTCTAAGGATATAAAATCATTTTGCTATTTTAGAATTTTGGTTAAGAGGATGCTTTCACCTCAGAGATGTAGGGAGAACAAGCAAAAGCACTGTTCTCACCTCAGAATAAGGAAAAAGCTAGACAAAATGCAAATCAGTTCCCTTTCTGGAATCTATCAGAAAACTAAGGTTGAAGGGTAAACAACTAACATGAATTCTGGGAAGAATCAGTAACCTGGAGGGAGATATAGGGCCCAAGGATATGTTTGCTGGAGCAGATGTTGCCAGAATTACATAAGCTAATAAGAAGATTAAGCAGCAATTTTTAATGAATTGCCAAAGGCTTATTATTGGCTGGCTAGAGACCTTGGACACAGAGGAATCTGACTCTCTTTAGGCTTTACCTCACAAGGAAGATTGATGAAAATGTTGAGAAAGTTTCTCTCCTGATGATAGCTGGGAGAAGATTACAGCCCAAATGATCTCTTTTTGAACTATGAAGCAGAAGCCTTACTCTGCAGAGAAAAGAAATAAAAATGGTAGCTTTGGAATCTGGCAGAAACCCATTTCAGTTAAGGGATGGGGAATGGGGAAATAAAAATTTTTAAAAACTCTACCCACAGGAGCTGCAGGAATATATGCTAAAACCGGCATTCCAACAGAAGGAGGGGTGGAATGCATTGAAGTGCCTGCTTCATTCTAAGACTTGATCAAAATCCCCAAGAATGTGTCCCAATTGCATATCACTATGTGGACAAGGAATAAAGGGAAGGAGAAGAAATATTTACAGTGAATGTAAAATGAAGAGTAGAAAAAGGTAGTTTTTTTTTTCTAAGAAGTACAAGAGAAAAATGGTATTACATAATTTTTCAAATGATTTTTCATTCTGATTTTCCAAAGCAAAGATGAGGTGCAAAGGCAAAAAGGCAAAACAAAACAAAACAAAAACAAAACAAAACAAAACAAACTTTGATAAAAATTCTTAAATAAATTAATCCAGAAACTAAGCACAAAGTAAGCATAAGCAGAATCTGAAGCTTGTGGTACACTTAGGGTAATGTTATCAACCTCAAAGTTTATACTCAGCTCAACTACCAATTATATAAACATAAATTCCCATAGAAATCCCTGGTAGAAAGAAAGCCTTGCTCATCTTCAATCATAATGGTATCTAATGTTCTATGCAACATATCTAGCTTTCAACAAGGAAAAAAAATGAGGAAATGTTGGGGGGAAAAAAACAAGGAAAAACCAAGTGTAAGGAAATAACGCAATCATCAGAACCAAATTAAATTTATAAGAATAGACAGTATAAGAAAAGATATTAAAAAAACGTGTTATGTGATGGTCCTATGACAGGGTTTTCAGTACACTAAAGATGGTCAAGAATAGAATTGGTGAACTTATAATAGGTCTTTAGAAATAATCCAACTTGAAGAATAAGGTAACTGGTGAAAAGCAGCATATAAGAGCAATTGGACAATATAAACCATTCTAAAATGCGTGTGTTGGAATCTCAAAAGTAGAAAAGAAAATAAAGAAGAACTATTTAAAGAAATTATGGTCAATTTTCCCCCAAAATTAATAACAGATTTTAAATCACAAATCTGGAAAGCTAATAGAACACTTAGCAAAATAATTTTTTTTGCACAGGCATATTATATTCAAACTACTAGAAAATAAAGAGATTCTTGAAAGATAATAGGAGTGGGCCCATGAACTGCAGCAGAAAGGAAGAAGAATTAGGAGTGATTCAGTCACAATTCATGCAAGCAAGAAGACAAAATAAGTGCTGAAAAAACTATCAGGAATTATATATCTTAAGAAAATAGTCTTCAAAAATGAAGGGAAAATAAAGATTTTCTAAGACCAAAAAACAAAACAAAAACAAAACAAAAAACGAACAAAAAATACCTTGTTATCCACTGCTAACAGACTACAAAGAATGCCAGAGGAAGTTCTACAATGATTAGAAATATCATATAGATCCAAAGCTTGGATTCACACAATGGAATGAAATGAAACAAAATGAAATTATATGTTGATAAAGAGGCCAATTCTCCAAGAATATATGATAATACTAGGTTATTCTTTATATCCAACAACAAAGTTTTGTATAGGAGACATATAGATTTGAAAAGTGGTGTAGATGTATGCACAGTTATGGTTGGAGATTTCCATGCTCTTTTCTCTGTCATAGACAAAACAAGTAAGGAGATATACAGTAGGTTAGAGAGACCTAAACAAAATTGTTCGCAAAATTGACAGGTATAGAAGACTCTACAAATAACAGAAGAATGTAAAATCTCCTTATCTGTACAAGGAACATTGACCCAAATAGCCCCTTATTGTGTGCCATAAAACAAATCTTAGTAAATTTTAAGTGGATTTAATCAAATTAATTAATTTTCAGTTCATAACAATATTTTTTATTTTATTTTATTATTTTTTAAAGATTTTATTTATTTATTTGACACAGAGAGAGAGAGAGAGAGAGAGAGAGAGAGATCACAAGTAGGCAGAGAGGAAGGGAGAGAGAGAGGAGGAAGCAGGCTCCCTGCTGAGCAGAAAGCCCGATGCGGGGCTCAATCCCAGGACCCTGAGATCATGACCTGAGCCAAAGGCAGAGGCTTTAACACACTGAGCCACCCAGGTGCCCAGTTCATAACAATATTAAAATAGAAATCTGTTAACAGAAATATTCCTGGGAAATGCCCCAATAGTTAGAAATTAAGTTATCATACTTCCAAATAACTCCTAGGTAGAGGGAATGTCTCTAAGGAAATAAAATTTAGTTTGAACTGAATGAAAATGAAAATGCAACATATCAAGCTTCTTCAGTTTCAGATAAAGCAGTGCTTAGAGAAAACATAATGGCACTAAATTATTATATTAAAAAACAATATTAAAATAAACAGCCTTTAACAAACAAGTGAAAGAAGAACATATTAATCTTAGAACAAACAAAAAATAAAGACAAGAGCATAAATAAATAAAGTTAAAAAACAAACGATAGGGGTGCCTGGGTGGCTCAGTCACTAAGCATCTGCCTTTGGCTCAGGTCATGATCCCAGAGTCCTGGGATCAAGCCCCGCATCAGGCTCTCTGCTCAGTGGGGAGCCTGTTTCTCCCTCTCTAGCTTCTCCCGTGCTTATGTTCCCTCTCCTGCTATCTGTCTCCGTCATAAATAAATAAAATCTTTTTTTTAAAGATTTTATTTATTTATTTCACAGAGGGAGAGGGATCACAAGGAGGCAGAGAAGCAGGCAGAGAGAGAGAGGGGGAAGCAGGCTCCCCGCTGAACAGGGAGCCCGATGCGGGCCTCGATCCCAGGACCCTGAGATCATGACCCGAGCCGAAAGCAGAGGCTTTAACCCACTGAGCCACCCAGGCGCCCAAATAAATAAAATCTTAAAAGAAAATCCAAACAATATGTAAGATCAATGAAACAATCATCTGTATGCTTCTTAATGAGACGTATAGCACAGAGAATATAGTTAATAGTATTGTAATAGCATTGGGTAGTAACAGAGGATAGCTACACATATGTTGGGCATAGCAGAGTGATTAGAGGTGTTGAATCACTATGCTGTATACCTGAAACTAATGTAACGTGTGTCAACTATGCTAAAAAAAGCCTGGGTTCCTCAAAAGAAGCAATACAATGTGTGAACTCCTATCAGTATTGACCAGAAACAAGATAAATACACACATTTCAAGTATCAGGAAGAAAAGAAGTGCTATCACTACTGACCCCACAAACATTTGAAGGACAAGAAGTGAATAATAAAACAACTCTTATGTCCATAAACCCAATAAGTTCAACAAAATGGACCAAGTCCTTAACATACATGAGTAGAGACTTACTCAAGAAAAAACAGGTAACCTGAATTGTCCTACAATTATTTTCAAAAATTGAATTTGTAGTTTAAAATATGACCATGCCCATGCATTCCACTATCAAGTCTACCAAACATGTAAAAAAAAATTGTAACAATTCAGGAAATATTTGGAAATAACAAAGATCTTTTAAAATGGAGAAATGTACCGTATGTATGGACTTAGAGACACAAGATTATTACTAGGTCCATTTTCTCCAATTTGATCTAAGGAATTATTAGATTCCTATTTAAATTCTTAAAATTTGTGTGTGTGTGTAAGTGTGTATATGCATTTCAACAACTCATTCTAAAATATAAACAGGAAGGCAAATAAACTATAATCACCAAATATTTCAAAGAAAAATGAATGTTTAGGATCCACACTATCCTTCTATAGCTCTCAATATAAAGCTACCATTGTCAAAACTATGGCTTTTGTGAAAGTGTAGACCCATTGGTGAAATGCAACAAAATAATGAGCTTAGAAACCTACCCATGCAAATATAGTGGACAAATTTACAACAAAGGTGCAAAGACAATTTAACAGAGAAAAGATACTATTTTCAACAATTCGAATAGAAAAATCAAACATCTATAGGCAATGAGCTAATATAAATAAAACAAACAAATATCATTGGCTTATGTCTCACACCTGTGCAAAACTTAACTCATAAAAGATCATAGGTATAAATGCAGGACATGCAGCTATTAAAACTTTATGAGGAATTATAAGAGATAGTCTGATGATTTTGAGTTTGACAATAAGTTATTACACTAAAGGCATTATCCATAAAGGAAAAAAAATTAAGCTAGATTTATCAAACCCAGGAACTTTTACTTCTTAAAAGAAATTGCTACAGTTGAAAAGAAAAGCCACAGAATGGGAGAAAATATTTGAAAATTACATTTCTTCTAAAAGACATTATAGGGAATAGTTTTTAATCTCTTAAATTCCAATAAGAAAGTAAACAACACAATAGGAAATAGAATATCAGAACAAACAATTTACCAACAATAATATTTGTGGAGAATAAATATGTTAAATAAGTATGTTAAATGATTCTCAGCATCATCTGTCTTTAGAGAAATGCAAATTTAAGCCACAATAAGATGCCATAGACATCTATTAAAATGGCAAAAGGAAAAGCAAATAAAGTAAACAACAAAAACAAAACACTGACAATAGCAAATGCTGGTGAGAAGGCAGAGCAGGAAAAACTCCCATTCATTTCTGTTCCAGTGAAAAATGTCACTGTCAATTTAAAAAATGATCATATATACACCTACCATAGGACTCAGTAAGAGCATCACTAGATTTTTATCCAAGTGAAATAAAATCCATATGGACACCAAAACCTGTATGAAAATGTTTATGGTATTCATGATCTAAAACTGGATCTAAATGTCCATTGACAGCTGAGTTTATAAGCAAACCAACACCACTTAGCAATATAAAGGAACACATTATTGATTTTTATTTATCCACATGGATGGATTATAAATGCATTTTGACAGGTGAAAGAACAAGACCCAAAAGCTGTTTACTGTGCAACTCCTTTTATTTTGTATTCTGAAAAGGAAAAACCATAAGCAACAGAAGGAAAGATCAGTTGTTACCCAGGGTTGCGGCCCTGGGAAGAAGCTGACAACAAGGAGGGAGGCCACATAGGGAGATTTTAGTGTGATTGAACCATTTTTATGATACCAAATACATAACTGCATTTTTTAAACCCATGGGGCTATATATGGAAAGGTGCAGAAAAATGTATGCAGAAAATTTTAAAACACGAGCATGTCGTGTTAGCCTAGAATGAAATGTGAGCTCTGCCAAAGGAATGAACTCTTTTGCAAAAGTACAGCATATCTGCACCAAAGGAGATAGGTAAAAAGGATATGGCCTAATGACCTTGGAAAGGTATGTGTTGACTGTATTCTGTAAGGCTCACAATAAAAATAACTGTACATAAAGCTCTCACTTTAATTGATAACTTTGTTTCTCCCAGGGATATGGATTAACAATTTTGAAAATGCATTGTATGTATGCTAGAATTGAACACACAAGTAAATAGATTACAACAACAACAAAAAAAGAGGCAGCTGTCCTACTCCATAGAAAGAAGTTACAAATCAGCATGGGGGAAGAGGCTAGAAGAAATACTGTGGTACTGGATTGGAGTTAGACATCAGTACATGCTCCAGTTTATTTTATACATACAAATAGGGAAATAAATATAGATGAGTGTCTATACAGGTTATGATACCTGCCTATATTTCCTAGCTCTCTCTGCTCAGATAAACTAGAAACAGGGATAACACAGCAACAGTGAGCCAAACCTAGTGCACAGATCTGGTTTCTAAATACCACTCAACAATAACAGAAACCAGATTCATTGGAGAAATGATTTATTGTAGTGATAGAGCAAGGAAAAATAGGAGTCTGATGTATCTTGTAGTTCCAGAAAGTAAGGAATTTAAAAAAATGTATATATACACACACATGTATATGTGTGTGTGTATGTGTGTGTGTGTGTGTGTATGAATGTGAAAGGGACACAGGAGCCAGCTGGACATGGCCAAAATGCAATAATTTGACAATATAAATGATAGAATCCTAATCAATAATAAAATACTAAATAATAGCATAAAATAAGTAGCAGTGAGTTTGTACTGATATAAATAAATGACGACACAAATGAATAAATGAATGGGGAGAAAGGACACATGTTGCTTACAGAACAAGTCCAACTTATATGTACAGAAACAATAAGAGAAGCCGAAAATTGCCATGAGAACATCACTGTGAGAACTGCTGGAGGCAAAACGCACTGATGAACGCTGTAATCATTGTTGAAAACCTTATGAAGAAAAAAGCTGTTTGAATAGAATCAAAATATCCCCTTGAATTATTTCTTAATTAACGTGTTTCTTTTAGCATATATCCATAAGCTGTTTGGCAACCTACCCTCCAGGAGGTGGAGTTTTCGTCTCTCCCCTTGAGCCTTGAATGAACTTAGTATCTCTAACACGTACCTTCTGGAAAGAGAAAAACAACAATTTTTCAGCAGAGAAACTTGGCACACGCCACCTTAACTAAGTGGATCAATGTTAACATCACTGGCAGTAATTTATACTGATATATATAACCCCTGTTTGATACAATGTTATTTCACATTTGTGGTGTTCTTCCCCAAATCCATACTCCCAGTTGTATCATGATAAAACTTCAGACAAATCCAAATTGAGGCATATTGTAATGAATAGATGACTGGTACCTTTCAAACCTAACAAAGTTCTGGAACATAGGGAAAGACTGAGAAATGACCATTTATTAGTGATGAATATGGAGTCATGAAGACTAACTGCAATGGTATCATGCATTGGATTTTTACAGAAAAAGGACATTAGCAGAAAAACCTATGAAATTGGAATAAGTTTCTGAATAGTATTGTGCTACCGTTGATTTCATTTTTTTTTTTAAGATTTTATTTATTTGACAGAGGGAGGCAGACAGCAAGAGAGGGAACGTAAGCAGGGGAAGAAACATACTCGCCACTGGGCAGGGAACCCAGTGCAGGGCTCAATCCCAGGACCCTGAGATCATTACCACAGGCAAAGGCAGATGCTTAACCGACTGAGCCACCCACGTGCCCCTCATGGTTTTATACATATACCACCATCATTATGTAACATTAGGAAAAGGGGGGACAAATAGTACTGTCTTTGCAACTTTCCTGTTCCTAAAATTATTTCCAATTTGCATGTTTAAAATATCAGAAAGACAATTTTGTTGAATTGCTTTTATTTTCTATAGTTCTATTGTCAGTCTTACAGATAGATACAGTTCACCATTTGTAATATAATAGTACCTTCTAACTGGAGATTCATTATTTTCATCTTCATGGTTTCTTTTTCAAGTTATACAAAACTTATATGCTTCAAAACTCAAAGCTATAAAAAGTAATATTGGATAAATCTTATGTCTAGTTCTCTTTTAGCCTGTTTCTACCCATCCCCTGAATGTAATGATTTTCATTACAATTGATTTTTATCCAGTTGATCCTTCAAATATTACTTTTTTGAAATTACTGTTTTGTTTTCTGATATTATTTTGGTCTTTAGAAAATCTAATTTTATAGACTCATGTTTAATTTTATACTGAATCCTTTATGTTATAAAACTAAAGTTTCCCTTAATCATGTCCTGATGGGAAAGGCCTCTTCTGTCAAATTTCTTGGAATGGGTTAATAAATATAATATTCTACAAGTTCTTGCATGTTTGAAATTGTTTTTCTATAACCTGGATGATTTAAATCAATTTGCTGAATATGACATGTACTGCAGGACGGATGTTTATGTTATTCCATCAAGGCATTATATTATTCAAGAATTATTATAGATGCCTACTATAAGGGTAGACATTACACCATGTATCCACCACTCTAGCTCTTGTATTTCGGCTTTTCTTTTTTTCTTCTTCCTCCACATTTCTCCACATTCTTACTTTAAGACTACGTACTTCCTTGGGACACCTGAGTGGCCCAGTGGGTTAAGCTGCTGACTTGATCTCAGCTCATGTCTTGATCTCAGGGTCATGAGTTCAAGCCCCAAGTTGGACCTCACACTGGGTTCACACTGGGCGTGGCCTATCTTAAATATATATATTCCTTTTGTGTCATTCTCACTTTCTCCTCCTAAACTCCAGGGTTAGAAATTTATGTCACCATACTTTTGTAATGAATTACAATGTTCAAATTATGTTGTTATTTGATTCATCAGTATTAGGTGTCCTCTGAATATTTGATATAGGGATCAAGTAAATGCACAATGACTCAGTTAATCATTCAATTAATTACTTAATTAAAAAAACCAAGGTGGTAGTGAAATCATTCACCTTGGATTTTTTTAACACATGGATGTCTTCCACAGAGACCCAATATAGAACATCTTACATTTCATTGGTAGCTACTAAAAATTTCTAGCTATAATCTCTTAATTAGTTGATACATATTTTTTCATCCAGTCAGTGAAAATTTTATTTTGATTTCTTAATATGTTCTAGACCCAGGGGATATAGCAGTGAACAAAGAGGAAAAAAAACCTCTTATGCTATATAGAGAAGCAGCACATCTCAAGGATGGAACCAAGTGATGTTATCATTGAGAAGAGATTATTTTAGAGGCACAGACTATATATTAAGTTCCCATACAGATTCTCATACACAAAAAAAGTGAAGAGGAGAAATCTCAGAAGGAAAGGACTAGGATCCTGCAATATGAGTATGTAAGAAAAGTAGACACTATATAGTATTGTAGCTTAGGAAGGGGTGTAGACACCATGAAGAATATTTACATGCACTGATTGGACAATAAACAAATATTTAAGTACGCACTCTTACATCTTTATTGATAAGCCAATGTACTTTACATGGGCCCACTCGATCTATATAAGTGTGTGTGTATATACACATATATATTCATAAAATTATATGAATTGTGACAAATTCATAGATAGTTACAAATACAGTATAGATAGGTCTCATGTACCTATGACCCAATCTCCCCCAAGGGTTGCATCTTGCATAATTACATTACAATTTCAAGTCTACGAATTTGGTATATTGTATACACTTAGTTCTATTGTTTTATTACATGTGTATATTCATGTAACCCCCACCACACTATGTAAAGATGCAGAGCTATTTTATCACCAGAAATGTCACTCTCAAGCTATCTCTTTATTGTCATATATGCACAGCTCTCTGCAAACCATCCCATAACTTCTGACAGCCACTGATCTGTTTTCCATCTCTATAATTTTGTTGTTTGGAGACTGTTACATAAATTGAATTATGCAGTATGTGACCACTTTGAAACTAGATTTTTCATTCATCACAATGTCCTTCAGATGCTAAGTTGGTGGGTGCATTGGTGCATCAAAAGTTCAGCCCATTTTGGGCCATCTGGGTGGCTCAATTGGTTAAGTGTCTGCCTTCAGCTCAGGTCATGATCTCAGGGTCCTGGGATTGAGTCCTGAATCCAGCTCCCTGCTCAGTGGGGAGCCTGTTTCTCCCTCTCCCTCTGCTCCTGTTTTCTGATCATGCTTTCTCTTGTTCTCTCTCTCTCTTTCAAATAAATAAGTAAACAAACAAATAAATAAATGATATTTTAAAAAATAGTTCAACACATTTTATTTCTAGTTAGAATTCCATGGCATGGATGTACCATAGTTGTTTAACCATTCACTTATTTATTGTTTCTAACTTTGGCTTCCAAATAAACCTATGAACATTCATGTGTCAGTTTTTGTGTGGGTATAAGATTTCACTTCTTGGGTACTAATTGCCCAGGAGTACAATTGTTATATCATATGTGAAGCATACATTGAATTTTTTTTTTAAGAAACTACCAAACGTGGGCGCCTGGGTGGCTCAGTGGGTTAAAGCCGCTGCCTTCGGCTCAGGTCATGATCCCAGGGTCCTGGGATCGAGGCCCGCATCGGGCTCTCTGCTCAGCAGGGAGCCTGCTTCCTCCTCTCTCCTCTCTCTCTGCCTGCCTCTCTGCCTACTTGTAATCTCTCTCTCTGTGNGCCAGGAGTACAATTGTTATATCATATGTGAAGCATACATTGAATTTTTTTTAAGAAACTACCAAACGTTTTCTAGAGTGGTTGTACTATTTTACATTTCCACAAGCAATGTATAAGAAACAGTGTCTCTGTAATCTGTAATCTTGTCAGCATTTGGTATATTCAGTATAATCTGTTTTTTTATTTTAGCTGTTGTAATAGGCATGCAGTGATAACTCCTGATTTGCAATTCTCCAATGCACAATGATGTTAAGTGACTATTTTTTGTGTTTATTTATCAGCTATAAATCATCTTAATGAAATATCTCCTCATTTTTTCCAATTTTCTTTTTTTTTGGATCTACAATTATTTTTATTTTATTTACATTCAATTAATTAACATATAGTGTATTATTAGTTTCAGAGGTAGAGGTATCAGTCATATATAACACCCAGTGTTCATTACATCATGTGCCTTCCTTAATGCCCATTACCCATTTACTCCATCCTCCCACCCCTCCTCCCCTCCAGCAACCTTCAGTTTTTTTCCTATGGTTAAGAGTCTCTTTTGGTTTGTCTCCCTCTATGATTTTATTTTGTTTTATTTTTCCCTCCCTTCGTCTAAGCTTCTCTGTTTTGTTTCTTAAATTCCACATATGAGTGAAATCATATGGTAATTATCTTTCTGTGATTGACTTATTTCACTTAGTATAATACCCTCTAGATCCACTCACATTGTTGCAAATGGCAAGATTTCATTTTTTGATGGCTGACTAATATTCCATGGATATACAGTTATTTTTAATGACATGTTTAAATTTTGGCAGAGGCATAAATTCCCTGCTCTGGAAGATCATATTTCAGGAGGATGACTCTGTTGTTCTTTGCTATACCCTCCACTGCCTCACACATTTTTTACATACATTTATTCATTAAAGTGTTATATACACATGGAAAAGTTTAGAAGTACTAAGTGTACTATTCCATGAAATTTAACAAAGATAACATACTTATGTAATCCCCACTCTGATCCAAATGGCAGTATATTACATAGCTCCCTATAAAGCCCTCTTGGGCCACTTCCCAGTCATTCTTATTGCTCTTTTGCTAAAGTAACCACAATCTCACCTCCAGCAGTATGGTCTAGTTTTGTCTGATTTTAAATTTATGTAAATGGAATCATATGGCACAGAGTCCTTTTTTCTTTAGATTTTTTTTTACTCAACATCATTTTCCTGTGTTTTATCCATGCTTTTGGGTCTGGTAGTTATTTATCATTGTGCTGCTACATTGTATTCCATCATATGAATATCATTAATTGTACCTATTATGAACATTTGAGTACTTTTTCATCTGGCATATTATGTATTGTGCTGTATAAACAATCTTGTACATATTTTTGGTGATAATTATACTCATTTATGTGTATTTCTCTGAGTATTTGCTTAGTAGGGAACTGCTAGGTCATAGAACATTGCAAACATTCAGCTTTATTATATCCTACCAAAGAGATTCCCAAAATGTCATTATCAAAATACAATTTCATCAATTGTGTATTAAAGTTCATTTTTCCTTACATTCTCATCAAGATTTGATATTTATTTTTTCATTTGAGCTATCCAAATTGACACAGAGGATGTTTCATAGGCATGTCAATATCGGTTTAATTTCTAGATGCCTAATGACATCAAAAAGTTTCTCATATAATTTTTAGTCATTTGGAATCTTGTATTGTGAAGTACTTATTACAAATTTTTGCCTTTTTTTCCATTGATTTTTCAGGTTGTTTTTGTTATGTTTAGTATTCTTTATACATCCTAAGTGAAATAATGCTTTTGCAGACATGTATTGCAAACATCCATACCATTCTGTGGCTTACCTATTCATTCTCTGAAAAGTATCATTTTTTTTAATTTTTTAATTTAATTTTATTTTTCTTCCTTGCCCAAGGGGTACAGGTCTGTGAATCATCAGGCTTACATCTTTTACAGCATTCACCAAAGCACAAACCCTACCCAATGTCCATAACCCATCCACCCTATCCCTACCCTCCCACCCCCCAGTAACCCTCAGTTTGTTTTGTGAGATTAGGAGTCTCTTATGGTTTGTGTCCTTCCCCATCCCATCTTGTTTCATTATTTTTCCCTCCCTACCCCCCTCAAACCCCACCCTGACCCTCAAGTTCCTCATATCAGAGAGATCATATGATAATTGTCTTTCTCTGATTGACTTATTTCACTCAGCATAATACCCACCAGTTCCATCCATGTCGTTGCAAAAGGCAAGATTCCGTTTCTTTTGATAGCTGCATAGTATTCCACTGTATATATATACCACATCTTCTTTATCCATTCATCTGTTGATGGACATATAGGTTCTTTCCATAGTTTGGCTATTGTGGACATTGCTGCTATAAACATTCGGGTGCANCATGGGTGTTGAGTTTGAGAAGCTTTTTACAGATTTTGGATACTAGCCCTTTATCTGATATGTCGTTTACAAATATCTTTTCCCATTCTGTCACTTATGTTTTGGTTTTGTTGACTGTTTCCTTTGCTGTGCAAAAGCTTTTCATCTTGATGAAGTCC